>CATIWF010130455.1:0-11124 GCA_949630135.1 Balakata baccata
ATCCAGGTAAAAGTTTCCCTAAAGTGCTATTAGCCATTCAACTTATACTGCAATGCCAGCAGACACTTTCTCATCTCTAAAAAATATTTCATCCATTATATCATGTAGATTACATTTCAATTACATAACCAACTGAAATAACATGATTGTTATCTCTTAGTAAATTTGAATTACTCAGAAACAATGAAAAGATTTGTATATTTGCACATACCAAGCATATTGACTCGGCTACTGCATATATTTATTATAGTGATAGATTTATTTTCTGCTGATTAGCACTGGAAAGATTAGTTCTTAACTAAAGAAAGAAAACAAAATCAATAACACCAGTAAGTTTGGTCAAACGCATAATATCTATATCCATCAAATAACTTTTGTATCACAACCAAATCAGTAAAGAAATTCATAATGTAAAACACAAAAAATAAAATAAACAAATAATTAAGGATCATAATGTAAAGCATACCATTTTGTAATTGCTATAATTAGTCAAACCAGGAAACCAACCTTCAAGACGACCCTACCCGGGTAAGAAGACAAGTATGATAAATCACAAGATCATAACAGAAAAAAGCTACCATCTATGATAATCTTTTTCTTTTCAAGGAACCAAATAAAAGAGAACAGAGAAGAGAAAAAAAGCCACCATCTATGATAACTCATAAGATCATAACAATGTTGAAAGATAGGTTAAAATGTAGCTTCGACAGTGGTGATATAATAAAAAAAAGGTTGAAGATGGAGCAACTGAAATTCTGAAAGTACTGATAGAGTGTAAGAAATTAAGAACAAACCTTAAAAACTCACTTACCTATTTCTATTTAGGTAGTAGTAGTAGTAGTAGTATCCAAATGCTCTCTCTATGTCTCTTGGTAAGCAAAACAAAGCAAAATAACCACTGAAATTCATAAGCAAGAAAAGCTTTCATAACATGCACTGAAATGAAAAAACACAAAATTAAGTGCGTGAACCTCTTTCCATCTAACAACAATACTACTATGAATTGAATTGTAGATGAAGAAGTAATCTTAACACTTAGTGCTTGTGTATCAGAGGATAAATAATGGCAACTAACTTTTTCGTATACTTTGTATTTTAAACTTGTTATCCTTATCTTATTCTTCAACACTTGTATTTAACATGACTTTATGTATTTGTAACATACTTCAGTTTTGAGAGTTAATACAAATCAGCCCCTTATTCTCTCATTGTTGACTTGGTATCAGAGCCATACCTCTGACAATGTCGTCTTCTTCCTCCTTAACTTGCCCTATTTCTTCGTCTATTGTTCTCCCTTCTCTTCCTACCCTTATTTCTTCTTCCTTTGCTACTACTCCAACCCATATCCACCAAACCTTTTCAATCACACTTAATTCCAAAAACTATATTCCTTGGAAGTTGCAGTTCACACCACTGCTCAACTTTTATAATCGTCATGGGATACTTGATGGTACTAAAATTCCTCCACCTAAGGAGATCGTTAACTCTGCTACAAATCAGAGTGACATTAATCCGGCCTATATTGCTTGGTTCAATAAAGATCAGTTGCTATTCTCCTGGTTGTTATCTTCTATCTCCGAGGAAGTTTATCCTCAACTTATTGAACTCAATTCTGCTACTGAGGTTTGGAAGGTACTTGCCACAGCCTATGGTGTTTTCACCCATGCTCAATGCACACAACTCCACATAGAACTTCATAATCTTTCAAAAGGTGATAAAAATGTGTCCTAATATATCTATCGAGCTAAAGCTCTTGCAGGTCAACCTATCTCAACTACGGAATTCAATGCCATTGTCTTTTGCAAACTCGGTTCCGAGTATAATGGTCTTATTGGAGCACTGCTTCAACGAGTAGACCCCATTTCCTTCAATGATCTTCATGGTCAGCTTGTTGCCTATGAGCTACTCTTAAAGTCCCAATAACCTCAACTTCCAGAAGCCAATATTGTGCAAAGCTCTCGTGCCTCTAGTAACTCTTCTTCAAATCGGTCCAATTACAGTGGCAATAATAATAATAATCAAGGCAAACAAAGAAATAGAGGTAGAAAGGGCTAATTCACGCAGCAACAGTCTTCTTGTCAAATTTGTGGCTATAGCAATCACACTGCTATTGATTTTCAGCGTCGTTTTGATCCCGCTTGTACTCGACCAAGTCAGGCTCCACAATCTAATTTTCAACAGTCATATAATCGCAATCCCAACTCTCAACCGCAGGCACATATCGCTCTATTGCCTATGCCACCAAGCACTTCTGTCAATACTTCAACTGAATGGTATCCCAACACTGGCGCCACTCACCATGTGGCCCCCGATTTGTCATCCTTGAGCACCTTTGATGAATATAAGGGTAAGGATTTTTTAATTGTTGGTAATGGCTCAACCTTACCTATTACTCATACGGGTACATGTTCCATTTTCTCCCCATCAAAATCTCTTCAATTAAAATCTATCTTGCATGTTCCAAATGTTAACAAACCACTATTATATGTTCAGAGATTTTGTCGTGATAATAATTTTTACTTTGAGTTTCATGCTAACACTTGCTTTGTCAAAGATCAGGCTACCTAAAAAACGTTGCTCCGGGGAACGAGTGAGATGGGTCTCTATAAGCTTCAATCAAATTTGCAGCAACAAAATCTCAACAATGCATTCGTGTATTTGGCAAGCTTGGAAGATTGGCTCTCTCGACTAGGTCATCCTAACTACCAAGCAGTAAATAGTTACTCAATTTCATTTGCCATGTTCTAATAAATCAGTTAGTCCAAATAAATGTGAAGTTTGTTGTTTAGGGAAGCTTCATAGATTGTCTTTACCTTTAACATTTAATCGAAGTTCTTTTCCTTTGGAATTAATCCATTCGGATGTTTAGGGCCTTGCTCCATTGGGTTCTTTCTCTGGTTATAAATATTTTTTTCTCTTTATAGATGACTATTCTTTGTTTAATTGGTTATATCCATTCAAATGCAAAAGTGAGGTGCCTACCATTTTTCTTCAATTTAAAACCATGGTTGAAAAACAATTTGGAACTCCTATAAAATCTTTTAATTCCGACTGGGGAGGTGAATATAGACCATTGAATAAATTTTTTAAGGAAAATAGGATCATTCACGGAATTTCATGTCCACATACCCATGACCAGAATGGTATTGCAGAGAGAGAGAGATAAGAAATATTGTGGATATTGGGTTAGCATTACTTGGTCATTGTGGAGCGCCTTTTCGGTTTTGGGAATTTGCTTTTGAAACTGCAGTCTTTTTGATAAATAGATTACCTTCCTTTTCTTTAGATGATTGTATTCCTTTTCAGTTACTATTTAACAAAGCTCCAGATTATGCCTTCCTTAGAGTCTTTGGTTGTGCAGTATTCCCACTCCTTCGACCCTACAATATCCATAAATTTTCATTTCGGTCAAAAAGATGCATTTTTTTGGGTTATTCACCTAGACATTTGGGTTATAGATTTTTTGATAAGGACAGTGGTAAAATTTATGTGGCTAGGCATGTTAAATTTGATGAGGGTGTGTTCCATTTTAAAATTGTTTCAGGTCTTGTCTCTTCAAAGGATGTCTAGTCAGTTGATGTGCCAATCACTCCTTGGCTACAAATTTCTTATCCACTCACTACTTCCTCGGTAACAAATGAGATTCCACCTTTATTTCAATCACCTGCACTTTTATCCTTATCTCAACCGATATCATCATCACCAACTCTCACCTCTTCCAATAACCAGGCCCCACCACCATATAAAGATCCTCAATTTCAAGTTTATAACCAAGATGGACTTTATCTTTTTGTTGATATTCCCTTATCTAATAACCAACCAAATGTCTCCAAATCCCAACAGCATCCACTTCGTACTCATCCCATGCTTTGAGACAGTCTACCCTTCAAAAGAAACCCACACTTCGCTTAACCACCACTGCAAAAACACACTCCATTCACCTAACCGAACCATCCTCCTTTACCCAAGCCAGCAAAGTACCAGAATGGAACCGTGCCATGGCCATTGAAATGGAAGCATTGCATAAAAATAACACATGGACTCTTATTCCACCACCACCCTCTTGCAATGTTGTTGGCAATCGATGGGTTTATAAAATCAAAAAGCGTTTGATGGATCAATTGAGCGGTTCAAAGCACTGACTTGTGGCTAAGGGTTATACTCAAGAATATGGACTTGACTATCACGAGACCTTTAGTCCAGTTGTTAAACCGGTCACCATAAGAACAGTCCGTACAGTGGTTGTTTCAAATGGATGGAATCTTCTGCAACCAGATGTCAGTAATGCATTTCTCAATGGTGAATTGGAAGAATCCTTCTACGTGGTACAACCACAAGGTTTTGTTGATAGAGGCCATCCTCACTATGTCTGTAAGTTGCATAAATCTCTCTATAGTTTGAAACAAGCACCCCGTGCTTGGTTTTAAAAACTGAGTCAATATTTATTACAACTTGGTTTTGTTGGTTCTCATACGGATTGTTCTTAATTTCTATACAAATCCGGCCAGCATCTATGTTTTCTTCTAGTATATGTTGACGATGTTATTATATCAAAAGGTGGATGGATGAGATGGAGTTAGTGATACTAAATGTGTTGTGTGTTTGAGAAAATTAATTTAAATAATATATATGTAACTTAATCATCCGCATTTCCGAAACTAATTATAAACCTGCTGCATATTTTTTTCCTATCAGATATGTTTTGAGCTGCTGGAGTGACCTAACTCTAAAAGTGTACTCTGTATTTGGAATGTGAAAATAACAAGACAACTGATAGATGAGCAACATGTAAAAGACAATCAAATAAATTTTCACCAAATTTAACAAACCTATTCACATTATTGAATATCTAAAAATTAAAGAAAACCGTAAGGGATAACTAATTAAAAAGGAAAAAAAAAAAAGAGAGAGAAACCTGAGATTAATTGAAAAAACAGAAGCTCCTCAAATTGATTCTTGTCTTGATCTAACAGAATAATGACTAGAAGATCTGATTTTTGGGCTTGTTAAAATTAACGCTCATGCTAGGTTTTCCAATTAGATGTAATAGTTGTAGGGCTTGGGATTGTTGCTCTTATGTGATTTAAGCACCCGAGAAGGATCAATTAATGAGATCTTACCAGCGCATCAATGGATTTTTGCTTTGATCTATCGAAACCTAATTTTGAAAGGAGACAAGAAAACAGAATGCATGTAAAAATTTAGAAAAACTCAGAGAGAACGAAGGATCAGAGTTTCAACTCGAAAAACATTACTGGTTCCAGAAACATTCTTCTTCAACAAGGCTCTCTTAGCTGTGGTACCCTGCTTTCAATACTGCAGTAAGGAGAGAAGACGATGGAGTAAGAAGCCAATGGAGCACTGAAAATTGATGCAGATGGTGGAGTAATGAGAGATTCTTTAGTTAGGTTTTTTTTTACAATAATCAATAATGTATAATACTAAAAGCTTAAAATGGGAAAACAATATGATAGAGGACGAAAGTTGTTTGTCCTAAAATAATTGAGTAATTCTCCACCCCTGAATTTCGTCGCTAATAGTCTAACTAGTCCCTAATTCTTTCCCCTCCAATTTTTTCGTCAGCTAAAATCATCCCGGGAAATTATTAGTAAAATTAAGGATGATTTGGGTAGTACAAAATAGCCATTTAGGGACCAAAATAATTTTGTACCCCAAAAATTCGTCCCTAAATATAATATTTGTTGTAGTGTCATCCCCTTCTAAAGATATATTTAGTAGGGTATTAATCCAAGAGTTTTTCCCAACAAACTCAGCTTAATATCAAAAATTATTTTTCATATTATTTAATATTTTAGTTTATGTAATGTAATATGTTTTTGATATAACTTATTTTTAATTTAGAAAAAAAATTAAGTGGGTGGCTACATGACAAAGTTTTCTTTAAAAAAACTTTATAAGTAGGTTCAGATTTAGGCCTTCCCTACTCTCTGTCTCTCGATATATATATATATATATATATTGATTTTCACTCAAATTATTGTTTTATTTTGGATAATTTACTAGATTTTTTAGCTTATTTAGATTCTTATTTATTAATTATTTTAATTTATTTTGGAAGCTTTGTTTCTTATAAGAAATGAAAATTTATCCCCCTTTAAGTTTTTTTAAACAATTATATGGTGAATAATAAATCAACCAAAGAAAAAAAAAACTGAATTGGATGATGATCCAAAATTGGGGCAAATAAACAAAGTAAATTGGCATTAGGGAATAATTCGAGCCATGAAGAAGAAACAAGACACAAATCGAGCCGTTCCTCTACAAAATTAGGAGAACCTATATCCCTTTCCCAAGTAAAGTTATACCCATCAAGCAAAAGGTCAAAAAGACCACAATCAATCACAACTTCTCTGAACAACCATTCTGGATGAGGGACTGAACCATTTTTATCACTAGAACTGAGCATATCATTGAAATTTCCCATGAGACACCATAGAAGAGAGGATTTATCTTTCAAATTACACATGAGATCCCAAGACAGGTGCCTATTTGACCTATCAGGCTGACCATAGTACCCAGTAAAATGCCAAGAGTGATAACAATCATCAACAACAACAGTATCAATGTAGAATCTAAAGTAACTCAATATTGAGATAGAGATTTTATTATTCCAAAGTAGGGTTAAACCTCCACTAGGACCCTCTCTATCAACGAAAAAACATCCACTATAACTAATACTTCTCATTATTTCTTCAATTTTATTAGCATGGACAAGCATTTCAATAAAAAAAAAAAAATATTTGGCTTACAAGTAAGAATCAAATTCTTAAGAGCTAGTACTGCATGTGGATTGCCAAGGCTACAACAGTTCCAACTAACACCTATCATGACTTTAGGCGAGATTTTGCTAGAGATCCGGCCGATATAGAAGTAGAGTTGGGATCAAATATAGTCATTGAATAACTATCTATCCCGTGTTGAAAAATGCAGAATCTTCTCCTACGCTTAATGAAAGCTCAATAAAACTGTTCTCCAAGGTTGGAGCAAAAAGACAAGAAATCACTGAAAAAACATAGCCCTCTCACAAGAAGGAGAAAAAACCCTAGCCTCTCACAAGGAGCCCTTATAAATAATTAGCCAATCTAACTTAAATAACCAAATTTTAAGTAAGATTTGGGCGTTCAAATAATACATTTATTTTATTTTATTTTAAATTCAAATAATACATTCTCAAGCCTTGTGATTGTGTTATCGACTTTTATGTTTTGGACTTTCTTTCATGTAATGTTTTGGACTTTCTATCATACTTTCTTTTTGTCAATTACATGCTCGGAAAAGGATAATTTTCTCATACTTTAAAAAAGAAAAAGCAAAAAACCAAAACAAAGTAAAACAATTATAAAAGCTTTGCACAACTTTCATGGTGTTTAGGCGTTTTATTCAAATACGAGGCAACGCTTTTTCAATTCAGGGACCATCATTATTTTCCTTATTAATTATGTGTAAATTATTTAATAGTTTCACTTTAAAAGTTAATTTTGAGATTTTTTTTCATTTAAAATGTCCATTTTAGAAATCAATGTAGCTTTATTGCATATTTTTTTACTGAAATTGCAGTAACTCTTTAGAGAATTAATATTGATTTATAATTTATAATTTTAATATTGATTTATTTACTTTTTCAATCTATATAAAAACATCAAGATAAACACTTCAAGTGAAGCTGATGAAGTATTATTTGGACATAGCTTCAATTTAAACCATATGTTAAAATGTATTACAATTAGGATTATGATTTATGCACTTTCGATTATATCAAACATATAAACTTATCAATAATAATTTTTTTTATCTAGTATATGAAGTTAGTGCAATTAGTCCAGCGCGTGCAAGATAGGACGTCAAATGGCGATAAACACTTCCTCAAGTAGGAACTAAACTAAACTGGAGCCAAAGAGGGTATTATGCCCCTCTAAAATTTTTGAATTTTTTGGACGTAGTTTAATAAATTTGACATTCCTTTTAAAAACCTAATTTGCATCAATATTTTAAACAATGTTGTATATTCTTATACTTTTCACTTTATTTTTTATACACATCCAAAACTATTTCTACATTTACCTTTTTTATTGGACTCTTGAGTAAAATATTTGACTCTACCACTGTTTTAAAGATAAGGTAGCAACATATCAGGACTCGAACTCAGAATTTCTAGTTAAATTAGAAGAGTTATGTGTCAACTTATTCATACCCTTTTGAGAAATATTGAGAAATAAAATTTAATAAAAAAAATTTTCATAATAATAAATAAAAGTTTGAGCCAAGAAATTGGATTTCTAGGCTCAAGTATTCTTAAATAAAAAACAAATTAACATAAAGATAGCTAACAATAAACGGCGCTGAAACAAAGAGTTAAATTGCTCTCTACAATTGAAAACAAAATTGACTAAAAACATGCAAAAATCTAGTATTTTGTTCCACCAATTGTTGCCTTCCATTCTCTATGTTTCCATGTTACCAATACCCCAGCAATCCAAGACAGTAGCTTCATAAGTTTAGTTTTGGGGGTTTTCTCGATATTATCCATAGAAGAGTAACTTTGTATTTTTCTTTTGATTTTGGAGTCTTTTTTTGCACAACAATCAAGACTGCACACCTTCTATATCGACTTCATCTACCCATGACATGGACTTATCAGTTTGATCTATTGCAGCAGTGCCTCTATGCTTTGTATGTTGTTCTTTGTCATTCTCGATTTATGTGGCCTAATTCATAGCATTAACACAATCATTCATAACTGTAACAATGTCATCATGGCTTTTGGCTATAAATATTTCAGTTTGTTGTTCTTGGTTAGCATGCTCAGAAATATCTATTGCTAGTTCACTAGTTTACTCTAAAGGAATATCCGAATATACTATGTCAACAAGCTCCTCTTTTCTTCCTCAACACAAGTTTCAATATATTTAGCTAACATAATCAAACTTATGTATGTCCTAAAGATTATCAAAAGCATTAACTATTCGCACCTCTACTACAGTTTTCGGTTTCCATACCTTCCTCTACCTATCATTCGCCCTTTGTTTTTCCTCCTTTAGCTATTGCATTTTTATCAACTGCATTGTGCACGTTTTTTTTTGCCTACAGGAAGCTACCAAATGTCCAATATTAGAAACAAAATTACAGAATTGCAATAATTTTTCACAAACCACATCAATGAAAAATCTCTTCCCTATGTGTTCAATCATCAAGCTCTCAAGGGGTTTATTTGGAAGACACCACAAGAAATAATGTTTTATGCTATGAAATATTTCAAAGCCCAAAATATCGAAAAAAATGTCTCTAAAACTTAAATGGGATGAAAAATATACATCGCACTATACGTCGTCTAATCGACATCTCTAATTGTCCAAGGCGAAAAAAATTGTAAATCGTCGCCTATAATTATCTTATTGCAACGAAAAGTAAATGTAGCTAAATTGTTAAAAAAAATGTTCCAAAAATCCCAAATCATTGCCAATAACTAATTTTATTATTAAATATAAAATAATATCGGTGACAAAAAATAACACCACCAAGCATCATTCATTTTGGGATGTATAGTGAAGCGTCGCGTTTTTGAACTATTTGGGATGTTTTTCAATGTCATCCAAAGTCATAAAATATAGATATAATGCAGATTTAGTGTCGATTAAAAGATGATAGGTGATGCTTATGTCGTCCCATAAAAGTGTTTTTGCAACGTTTTTTTTACCCTTTTGCGACAAATTTTACAATTACACGTCATTTTACATTTTATTTTTTTATTTAATTTAATTTTCAAAAATTCTTTGTTATTTTTTATTTTTCAATCTATAAATACTGAATTAATATATTTAATATTCATTATAATAAAGATGATACATAAAATTTTATTTTTATTAATATATACTCAAGATAAAAGTGAACATAAACTATTCGTTAAATAAAAGCACAATTGTTGCTACTAAGAAAAGCACATTTGATCTATAAAAACTAATTGTATCATTCGTGCTACTAACAAAATAAGAAGTAATGGATTTATAAAGCTTTAGATCTTTAAAATTGCAAAACGTGCATATCTTTCATTTGCTAGGAACTTCCATCATTCTATGAACAAATCTTCCAAATTCTGATACATTAGAACAAAAACCAACACTTAAGTTAGATTAAGAAAATAAATCGCTAATAGAAGCTAATTAAAATATTTTATCTAGCTAACAAAATATAACCATGAATTTGCAATAATGCATATAAGGATGGTATTTAAGTTCTGTCAACATTAAACAAAAATAAAAGGAAAAACATTAGAAGGAAGGATGCTATTTTACTAATTGTTGTAGAGAGATCAACGTCAACTAAAACTCTTGTATAGTGACCGAAGTTCCCTTGGGTAGTGACCTAATCAATGTGCATTGGAATATCAATGCTTTTAGCAATATCTGCTAGTATTTGCTTATGTCAATACTCCCAAGGCAGATGATAAAATCCGACTCATATCTGAACATTAGTAAATTTCTGTTCATAAGGATTGAAATCTGGATTCCAGTGTTGCAACTTGAAAATATCTAGTTTAATAGATAGTGAGTATGCCCAAACCATTTTATCCTATTCATTCGCAAATATAAGCTGATAATATCCTTTTTCTAAAGAAATCATACTTTATGCACTGGTCAATCCCCATAAGGTTGTCAGCTCTCATTTCAAATCTTCCGCTTTCCATTCTGATTCACCGTTCATGAGTATCAATCAACCAATCAATGCATGAAAAACAATCTATCAAGCACTGTTGATATAGATCTTTATTCATTTCAAATATATCCTCTTTTGTTAACAACTACTGTGTAGATGACTAAGCTAACAAAGACGTTTCCTTCAATATTGCACCAAAACTCTTCTTAGATGCATTCTCATGAGGAACTTGGTTACATGAGTGACAAAAAAAAAAAAAAACAAACAAGTCTTGATGGCTAAGGTAGTCCATTAATTGGCAAAGAAAGGAGACCAACGGCGATAGGGTTTTAAGAAACCCTAGCCACCACTCAATTAAATTATTATTATTATTATTATTATTATTATTATTATTATTATTATTATTATTATTATTATTATTATTATTATTATTATTATTATTATTATTATTAC
>CATIWF010130486.1:0-54204 GCA_949630135.1 Balakata baccata
TCTAATAAATAATAGAATTTATTTATTTGTATAATTTTAACATTTAAAATAAAATAATATTTAAAAAAAACAGTATAGTATTATTTTTTTAATTAAAATAATATGTTTATATAAATCAAAATAATTAAATTAAATTTATCAACTATATATATCTTTCTTAGATAATGTATATCTTCGAAATAAAAATTTGCCACTAGTCAAATGTTATATAAATAATTTGCCTATAATCCAGAGTTATATAAAAGATTTTGTGAAGGCTAAACATAATCTATTCTATATATATAAGTGCCTATTGAAAACAGTGTAACAGATATAGTGTGTTTCTTTTTGTGCCTCGTATCAATTCTGTAAAACTATACCCATTGGTTTATCCATTTCCAGCATACTGCAGAAAACCACGCCTTATAAAAGTGACTCTTCCAATGTTATGTAAACCGGACTGGACTAGCCGGTTCAATCAGAAAAACTGGCCATCAAATGGATCATTTTTTAAATACAAACTGGAATGGTATTGAACCGGAAAAAAAATCTGCGAACCGGCCAGTCAAACCATAAATTAGCTGATCCGGCCGGTTTTGATCTATTTTTTTAATTTTTTGCCAAAAAAAATTATTTATTAAATTTTGTTCAATCTAGCCAACTTAATTGGTTTAACCAAAAAATTGATCCTAATTTAACCACAAACTAGTTAAATTAGTCAAAATAAATATGTTTTTAAAGACTTAACACATTATTATTTATAATATACTATATCATTTTACTTTTTTTACGTGAGATTATTCGCTTTTTTATATATTTTTTTTTATTTTTTTATGTTACTTTTCTTTATATTTAATAATTAATTAAATATTCAATTATGAAAATATATGAAACATGATTTTTTTTTTAAAAATAATACAAAAAAAATATGAGACATGTTATATTAGTTTTGTATATTAAGAATGATCATCAACAACTTATATTTTATTTTTATTATGTATAAGATATTATGTTTTATTATATATGAGACATTATATTTTATAAAAATATTATATATACCATTTTAACTCTAGTTTAACTTTAAATCCGTGATCCGCTGGATTTTTCCAGACCAGTTTTAATAACCTTCGACTCTTCTTACAATAGACTTTTTCCTTATGAAAGTGGCTTTCTTCTCACAGTAAGACTTTTTCCTTCCAATCTTCTGACATTTTAATTCATTCATCATCTCATAGAGTTAGTTTTCCCTATTTCCAGACCATAAGGAGACCTTCTCTTCGACGTTATTGCAAAAAAAAAAAACTTGTAAATTATATACTATATGTATAATATTTTTTACAATTCAGAGTATGCCTAAATTTCTGTTCTTAAAAGGTAAAAAAAAAATTTTATTATTATTATACTATGACATTAGTTGACATTTACTTTATATTTATGCAGATTAACAAACAATTTTACGTTTTTTTTATCATTAATCTTACAATTTATATGTTTCATGTAATTTCAACAGTATATCATGTTAAAATATTTGTATTATACATATATTTTTAATTAGTTGATATTTACTTTATATTTATGCAGATTAACAAACAGCTTCACCTTTTTTTTTTTTTATCTTTAATCTTTCAATTTATATATTCAATGTAATTTCAACAATGTGTTATAAATAAATTAGTAATGACACCGTATATACAAATATTTTCATTAACAAATATTGTACTTATTTATTTGTTAAACTAAATATGCTATATATTTGTTTTATTATTTTGATTTTTATAGTCCAACGCAATGCAAGATTAATTATTAAATAAAATTAATTTATCAATAGTTATATAAGGTTTTGTAATATTAAAATAAATGTGCACATATAACTTAGTGGCAAGTGGTGGAATGCAAAGTACCAAAGCAGCTGTGTTCGAGCCCCAACACCTGCAATTCTCCATTTATAACCATTTTCTCATCTGACCGGTAGCCGAATGGCAAAAACCGGACCGGCTTTGAGACTGCTTTCTAATTAAAGCGATCTATCCAACCGGTCCGGTCCAGAAATTAGAATATTAGACTTTCTCCTTTTTCCTAAATATTTTACAAGTATACTGATGATTAAAAAAGAACAACAGAACAGATTTATTTCAAAAAAAAAGGAAAAAGAACAGAAAGACGTTATTAATACGAATTTCTATCCAAGTAAATAAGCAGTTCATTCTACACTATCAAAATAAATAAATGCAATGGCTGGATAATGCCACTGAAGAATGAGTTTAATACCTCGAAAGAAAGTATGACAGAGCTGCAGCACCAGATGATGAGCAAGGTCATCCGCAGAACAACTAATCCATTTTTTATATTTGAAAACAACTTTCGTCCCCTCATCTCCAGTTCTTTATTGCGAAGATTTGAAAGAATATCATATGCAAGAATCTCCAACCACCGTGGCTAAAAAGGATCATAATCCTCATAACCATTATCATCTTCATAATCGTAACCAAGTGCTTCGTCCAAATTTTCATCATAAGTATCATTGTTATAATTATATGCTTGAGCATCCTCTTCATCCTCATTTTCATTTACTGGCTCCAGATCTTCATTTTTGTTGTCTGTTTGAGCAGCGTTGTTGTCAATCTCAGAATGTGATTCAGTTCGCTGTTTCTTCATTTCATTGGATGCCTACACAAATAAAAAATGAAATTAAAACTCAAATATATGCATCTAGATTGAACATAATTTCCACAGGACAACAGCAGTTCTGTTTTCTAAGCTTGCTAGATGTTTATTCTGAAACGATATGAATATGGTGCAACGCATTTCCAAGGACTAATGACGAACTTCTCTCTTTCTCTATGTACGCTTCAAGAATGGAGTTACAAAGTTAATTTTGCTTATAAGCAAAACGTGCAAAACAACTCACATCACAAGGCCACAGTCCATACCAGTGAACCTATGAGGCACTTCTTTATTCTCTTTTGATCTCTTCCAATCTTTGTATAATTGTTTTCCTCAAAAAACTGTCCACTTCAAACTAGTAGTTGCAATTCGAGTAAAACAAAGTACTTCTTAGCAGTATCTGAACAAAGTTTTCTTCCCAACATATTTGATTGTGAAAGCAGCCTTCATAACATGTTTACATTCAGTCAACTAAAGGATTCTTGAAAAATTGATTCAGCATATATGATGATACAGCAAATTAACATGTAAGTCAAATAAGCAGCTAGAATCATCTGTTAATGTAACATTTGGTCATATATTCCAGTAAAATGAAATTAGAACACAAGGAATTTTTTCTTTTTCAGAAGTAAATAAGAGTAGCTAAATTAAACAAATGCGAATAGAAGAGCATAATTAACAATATGCATAGGAAGAGAGAAAACATACAGGTTCATCAAAGAGTTTCTCCAATACATCGTAGTTGATTTTTGAACTGAGTCTCTGCAAAAACAAAACATACTTTTGTTCCTCGCAGGTCCTCAAAAGAATACATATTTGTGTTCCTCAGAGAATGCCAGAGTCCACACAGATCTCACATGGAAATACCATGAAACTCAAAAATGAAAAGAGAAGTACATTGCATTTACGTAAATATATAGATAAGTCTGCACTTATGTGTGCATACATGCATGTGGAACCATGAACCAATTATATATTCTACGATCAAGTCTTTGCTTTAAGAATGACTAGCAGCTGTTATTTACTTTTTAGATTTTCATCACATATTAAATCATCCATAAGAATTCCTCATTTTTATTCTAACTTGCTGCAACTTCAATGTTTACACACATCACTTCCTTTTTTTCCTATTGCCATTCAATTGACAAATTACCATTTTTTGTTTCTTTATGTGAACCAATATAAAATCTTGTTGTGTATGCTCATCAATTTTGTATTCAAATTATAGGATGAAACTTTTGAGCCAGAACTCTATGCCCGATCCATGCAGTCAGAATGTTTTGAATCCATTCACTTTGAATTTGTATTTTCTCCATCATAATATAACCAACTCTTATGATTCTCTAATTTTTTCCTGACTAGTTCATTTCTATTAAACTGGTTCCTTCCCCTATGAAAATGAAATCAAAACTACCAAAGGGTAAAAGAAGTAAGATCACTAAAAACAGATGATACTTTTCACTTCTGTGGACATGTTTGCTGACAATCCCAAAATTATATTAGAACTCCTTACCCAGATTTTCAAGGCAAGAATATAAATCATATTCCAATTCTACAAAACAAAGCCACAATGCAACTTATGGCATTAAAGTTCCATAAAATATTCCATGCAAATACCTTCTTTGTCAGCATTTGGCGGGCAGCTTCTGAAGCAGACTGTGCAGGAACTGAGTTTTTTGCTTCTGCAGCACGTTTTTGCTGCTTTTCCTGTAAATTATGATTCACCCAGAATGTATCAAAATAAAGACTAAGTTATAAAGCATTTCAACAAATAAACGTATGCATATATTCTGAGGGGAAAAAAAAATTGTATCTATATGGAACTAAGATCCAGACAAATTCATTGGGAATGTCATATCCGATTGAAAGTTTGTCACAAAAACATTGCTGCCTGTTCAACAGCTTGAAAGGAGCTTACTTTTTCTGTGATGAATTATAATGCATCAGTACGTCCAAAATAAGCATTAAAGGGTGTCTGAAAATAAAAAAATTGTCAATAGTTGTCCTAGGATGTCAAAGAACGGCTGTTATTGCTTTCTGTATGTTATCGGTTTTAAAAAATATCTTTAGCTGACATTCAGCCAGAATAAATAACCCTTTTGAGTGTTATCAATTATTCTCTTTTTATCTCTCTTATATTTTAATTATGTGGGAGCCTCTTCCTCGTATGATGTTCCATACTTCAACTTTTTCAAGAATTTGTTCATATATATAGAAAAATCTATGTTAAATATAGCGAGGGAATAATTTCAAGAAACAATCATCATGTAAAATCAAGGAGAAAATGTAGTTCATATTTACAAAGTTGTAAACTCTTCAATGATTTTAAGTGGTTTGTTCAAGAAAATCGCTTGAAGGGAAAGAAAATATTCACCAACAATCAACACGTGAAAACACGGAGAGACTTTTGATACACGATCTGAAGTTCCAAGATATATGAATGTTTCAATAGTCACGGAACAAGAAAGGGCAAATTAAGAACGTCTCAAGATAACCTCACATTCAAGAATAAAATGAATACAGATCTTCAACAAGGAAAAACATGTTCCCTAATTTAGACACTTCCTATGCCAGAAAGTTGCATTTGCCAACATTTCAGCAATTATAGAAAAAAGCAACAAAAATACGTTTGGTATACCAAATATCCACAAATTAATTGAGCACACATGTTCAACAAGGAAAAACATTTTTGCTATTACCAACATTTCATAGAGCCAGAAAGTTGCATTCAGAGTCTCACGATGACGCAAGTGAAAGACATGCAGGAATTCTTAGTCTAAAGTTACCTTTTTAGCTTTTGCTATAGCTGCTGCAACAGCCGCTTCAAGCTCCTTTGCAGCTTGCATATCCTCAGGACAATTTTTGAAATTCGCCTCCCAAGCTGCCTTGGCAGCTGCTGCAACTGCTTCTTTAGCTGCTTGTTCCTGCAAACACTCACAATGTTGCAGAACTGCAGATTAAATAGAAGCTAAATTTATTGTCTGAAGAAATGATATCATAGCAAGCAACGAATCAAAAACAATATCAGGGTAACCATATAATTGTCAAAGGGATAATAATGATGAAATTGATAGCATAATAAGATAAGAAAAAATGTCAATGTTTTAAAAGATAATGTAAAACTGAATATGGTGGAGCAAAAATGGCTTGATTGGCAATGGTATAAGCTATGCAATTGAGACTTCTGATTATGAGATTCTAGATCAAAGTTTGCTAACTTGAACAATTTAAATAACCCTATGAATGTCATCACAATTAGGTGAACAAACTTGAAACGTGGAGCACAAGCAGCCAATCAAGTGGTTAGTGGCCAATATGGGTTAAAATTCATAGTGTAAAATATCTAAGAAAATTTAGGGCAAGAAACTACAGCGGAAAATTGATAAGTGAGAAACTGAATCAGAAAGGATGATTAATTTGATTACCTCAAGATACTCACGATTCATTTCTTCCCAAATTACTTTTTTGTACTGTGCCTCCTCCTCATTGTGAAGATAACCATCAACCTATAATAAATCTCAATTTGTTTGAAGACTGAACATTGTAAACACATTACAATGAAACAAACAATTCCTCGACCAAATTAATGGAGTTATATTTAAATCAATTATGAAAAAGTAAGCCCCCCATAACTGACTAGCACCAGAATAGCCTAATTGAAATTTCTTTGAAAAAAAAAAGATAGTCATAAATCATATCACAAGCTGGAAGAAGCACAAGACCGTGATTTATTGCAGATATCATAAATGTTAAGATCCAAAAATAGAATTACAGGGTCAAAGAGTCATCCCTATTCAATCATTCCTCATCCACTTAGCCAGGCTGAGAGAAAGAGAAAGAAAGAGTCAAACACTCTTGCAAGAGCACCAAGGTAACCCAGAACCAAAACTTTTAAATACTCCAAAAATTTTACATTGCAGAATAGCAGAAATCATGTTTTCCAGGGGCAAATAGAAACTGAAAGTTCAAGAGGTTTTCTAATTCACAATATTCATTAACAGTTCTATACACTAGTACCAATTAACTGGATGGAATGATAAGAATAAATAACCAGATAGGAATGATGACGGAGAAACAAATTCATCAAAAACCCACAGGAAAAAGTTTGTGTGGAAACTTCCAAATATCTGAAGCTATAAGTGTTTCACTATTACTCTAGTGGTTGAAATATCATATTTACTTCAAATGGTAAACATGCTCAAGATTGCATTGACATAATTGCTTTACCCCACAATTTTTTCAAGCATTTGATTAAAATGAAGGGCACTGCTAGTAACAATGCCCTTTGCAATCTTTTCAACAGCATGATACATGACAAATGACTTCACTTTGCATTTTACAAAAAGTATAAAGGTGGCAAATCAAATTTTGATATGAGCAAGTGACAATGTTTTTTAGCATTCACCTCAGCATCATCAATATCAGAAAAGCTGTCCGATTCATCAGGAGCTTTACAACTTGTATTATCATCTTCATGCAATTTGTCATAACCGTCATCATGAGTAGGCAAATGCTGAGCAGTCCCCCCTAAAACATTACAAATCCACATGTGTTATCATTGTAAATTCCAGCCATACTATGTCTTCCCAGCAGGAAAACAAAGACATACCAATAGTTTCTGGCTCCATAGACTGCAGTCCTTCGTTTCCACCCACAACCTGCTCTTTCAAAAAAATTTCAACAGAGAAGCAAGGGAACAGTGGATAACAAAAAGAGAAAAACAAAACATGATAAGCTGTGGAAATTATATTAATATGATTTCGACATTAAATTGTTCAATCTAGAAGCAGGCAGCTGAATATAGAAATGCTCCCCCTAATATATTACTCAACTGATACTATTTGCCAGTACATATTAGAGTTGATAATGTTGCAGAATAAGAGAGCTAAGTGGTAACTGGTAAACTAGCTGATTAAACCGTCCTCGTAAGGCAGGTGTTTTAGAGTGTTAAGCACCACAATGACATTAAAACATAAGGCAAACGTAAATGAGTGCATGGCCACATGATGCTTTATGATTATACATGAAAAGCAAACATTTGCAAATTAGTTCTTCATATCCAAACCACTGTCACAATCCGCATTTGGCACACTAGACAGTTAAATATAGGATGAAGATTTTTCAAAATGGAAATGGAAGAAGTAACATCTTCCCAGCAAGTTGTGAAAAAACAATACCTTCAAGTGTCAAAGCACAACAGCCTCTTAATGATGATTGAAGCTTCAAAATACTTAAAACTAATACTTGTTTGTTACATTCAGGAAGACTAGCCTATTATTAATTCTATGAAAGCAGCCTCCAGAAAACAGATCCTAGAAACAAATCAAATGTTCAGATGGCCTGAGGTGCCCACTCTCAGGGCTCAAAAACAGGAATCCCATGACGTTTACAATTCTACTAGACTATACCTTCCTATGCTTGAAGCATGAAGAGCATGATTGCACATACAGAATCCAACCAAGGAAAAGGAAACCTATGAAAGATTCAAAGCAATCTACCTACCAGCAGCACATGCCTACTGATGCAGCTAATTAGAAAATCACATTCCAAGAAAAAAGAGACTTCAACTTAAAAGCCTGACTAAAGAAAACAGAGTTTCAGTCCCTTTATTTGACAAATTTTTTTCCTGGCTAGGAGGCAAATTCCAAAGTGAGACTGGTCATTTAAAAAGAAGAATAGACAAACTGGCATCTTGGATCACTTTTGTGTTTCATGCAGAAACAGAAGAAATTGAAAATCTTTGAGATCTGGTCCAGTGAAGACTATGCAAAGAAAAGATTCTTCACGAAATTTTAAGTTTATGAATATTTAACAAAGAATAAAACCCAACCAAGGAGAGAAATTCAAAAGTTTGTTGTTTTCTAAGTTGTACTAACCGAATTCGAGTCATTAGTCTTATTAATAGCAGATGAACTTTCCTGTCTTTGCTTCTCAGCACGCTGGAAAGCAGGAGGATCTGATCCCCCCTCAAATCCTATGAACTGCACCAAGCAGCAACAAGAATTGAAATGTCACAAATTGATCGCTAATTATGTATGAAAAAAGAATATAAGACAATTTCAGAACGGATTAGTACTCACATATGCATAACACTCATTACAAAGTCCATAGACGAAAGGAAGTCTACTAGTACCCTTGTGTGAACAAAGTAATTCTTTTGAGCTTGATGCTTTTGGCACAAAATTTGATTGATCGGTTGCACTTTCTTTAAGCTCCTCCGCCTTTGCATTCAGTTCCTCTATCTATTTCAAAGGTAAAATAAAGAACTTCTGATATTTACAACATATTGCAAAAAGGAAAATGAGACCAGAAAGAACACGTATTGTAAATCAATTAGCTTTACTCTTTTTCCTACCAATCAGATCAACATAAATGAAACCTATTTTCTTTTTTCTTTTTCAAAACTTCTACACCCAATCTTTGATTCATAACATATTATTGCTTGCTAGCTTTTGATCTACAACTAAACCTAGCCCCAGAAACTTTACCTGAACAATGGATTTATAGGACCCAGAACCACTTCTTGGTTATAATATAATTGAGTTCATTCTGCCCGTTAGGTGATATGATGCAGTACTCAAAAGAATTTCCTTTAAGAAAAAGTCAAGAGCAAGTGTTGACCATAAATTATGAAGAAATCATATTCAGAAGATAGGAGAGACGTTTTATACAGGCTGTCAGGTTATCTATCATCTCCTTCTAAAATTCGAATAGATATGGTTTCACTACCATATAAAAGTCCAAGAAAACTGGGCTTTCTGAACAATGGTAACCAAACCCAATTCCTCTGCTTTTTGGAGTTTACCAATGCCTAATGATGTGCAAAGTTGCATTTCCACCTAATTAATTGCATTAAATAAAGTACTTGACTCACAGGATATAATAATAAACTCAATCCGAGGGAACAATCAGCTAAATTTTGAAACCAGCGACCAAAAGAACTGAGCTAACAACAAGGGTTAAAGTATTATTCATCCCATCTGTTTTTAGGTCTTGGTGTTGTTCATTAGTTTCAAAAAATGTACAAGAATACAACTCAAGGATGCAATGCAGCTTCATAGACCATGAGGCAGCAAAGAACAATGGGACAAACAACTGAGCAAAAGACATCCTAATAAAATTAAATGAAAAGGAGAAAGGAGGAAAACAAACAAACTTGTCAACAAAAAAATAAAACCTGTCAATTCAAAGATTTGTACATTTCTCTACTCTAAGATCATGTTTAATACTATAGTATGTACATAATGCAAGAATATATCACAATACCATTAAACTATACTATAAGTGCCAAAGAAATGCTAAAAGGTCAACCATTCAAGAGTGAGGCTGCTAAGCATTACACCATATGCTCACTTGCATGTTGGAGATCAACATGAGGGGGTTATAGGAAGGTTCACAACTAATTCTGGTCTTAGCATTTCAATCTTACAGATCTATTCATTCAAAATGTATTGAAATGTTGCATAATTTGAACAATCATATATAAGAAAAAGCCTAGCTGGGCTTCAAGGCACATACCGTTAAGCTCCCAGATTCTGTATTCTCAAACTCAACCAAACGCTTTGAGAGTGTTGCTTCACAAACATGCACCAATCTTAACTGTGAACATTAAAAATTGAATAACATAACAATGCCCGGTGCAGGAGAACTCAAATAGGCACACAAAAAAATTCCAGCAAAATATGAGACAAATAATCATTCAAATGAATCATTAATTAAAGAACATATGTTGAATTATGAATTAAAAGCACAACAAAAATTGCAACAGCATATGAACCAAAAATGCCAAATATCAAACAAAATGGTTTGAGTTTCAAAGTTTCACCCCAAGATGGGCATCCTAAAATTACTGGTGCTTCAACTCAGTTTAGGATAAACTCTCAAAGTTCAAAACTTTTAAGATGGCAATAAAAAATTGCCAGTCATCAATAAAAATAGTCTGCCGAGATGATAACTGATGTTTAAAGGAACTGATGCAGGCTTAAGGATAAAACTTTAATAATTAAGGACCATGCAGTGAACAGTAAGTGATGCATAAAAATAAAAATTAAAAAAAAAAGGAAATTCTAAAGCCCAGCCAATATCAGCCTCAATCACAAATCAATATCACTTCAACTAATTACATGTTACATGGCGGCGTTTAGGTATGCAATCTGATAATGTAACACCAGAATCAGATTAACAAGAATAGTACCACCTCATCTGGTCAAGGAATCAACCTGTGCATTTAATTCTCTCAATAAACTTTAGCGGTGGAGATCTACAAAATGAAAGTATGCAAGCATAGCTTACGATGTCTGATTTAGAGCAATTGAGTCCATGTGAAAGCGCAGATATATACAATGCCGCACCCCATAACCCACTGGGTCTTCTTCCTGTCTGTAAGCTTTATTAATCTCAGTCCAAAACATGGTAATTAACAAACAACCAAATATCTAAACAGAATTATATTGACAAAAATAGAGCACCTGCATCCAATCACGATTCATGCTGGCTATAATGGAGAGTGCAGAATCAGAAATATCCTTATTTTTCCCCCCTGATAAACCTACAACAAATAGTGTTCATCATATTACCCTTCTTGATCACATAATTGAAAAGGCATATATGCAATTTTCGAGAAAGGATAAAGGTATTAGCAGGTTTCAAAAATATACATCTTTCCTTTGTCAAGTGCCGATCAAAATGTAGGTTGCACTAGTTCTGATCTAATTTTACTATATAAAAGTAAGGAGCTGAATCATCCAATACCAAGACCATTAACTAGGATTATCTAACGTAAAGGGTTCTGTGTATGCAGTAGTCCTCCATAGCTCTCTGTAAGGGGAAAGATTCACACAATTGGCTTAAGGATGCAATTAGATGGTTGCAGTAATCTAGTGTTATTTAACTAGATGGGAACACTAGATGAGAATTTAAGATCATAAACATTAGGTTTTACCTTAGCAATAAAGTCAGATTAAAATTCTTTTTTTTGGTTTTGTCATCTCTATTTTTGGAGCTTCCAAAGAGTTGCCTCCAGCAGATGAAACAGTATGTCAGACAGGCTTCACATGTTTAATTTTCCTTTTCACTTCTTGTTTAACTTAGAGGAGAATATACCTCCAAGAAACAAAAACCCTATGTTGTTCTTAATAAATTCACCAGTTATCTAAAAGAAAAAACTATAGAGGGGGAAAAGTCTGTATCACTGCTTCTGTACCTCAGATACTCATATTCAACTAAATCCAACAATGATAACTAAAGAGACAAGAATACGTACTAATGCCATCCAAATGTCAATACTAGTTTAAAGTCGCCAAACAGAATCAAATCATTACAGTTACTTACTAGCTGTATACTTATGGATGAAAATTGATGGATCAAGAAGTTTTTGACAAATGGGATGCTCCGTAAGATTAAGAACTTTGCAGAGTTGTAAAAATACAGCACCAAGCACATAACTGTAAAAGATTTCAAGAGATGCAACATTATATTTTTTTTATGGAAAGCAAGAGAACAATCAAGATTCGCACTAAATTTTGCTATTAAGAGATAAAGACTCCTTACATATTGATCCTCAAGTAATTTGAAAAATCAATAAGAAGATACGGCTTTCTATTCTCCCTGCGAATAAAATTTACATGCAACCTTGTAACAAACCAATGTCGATAAATCAAGTGCAATTATACATGGCCAGAACATATAAATAATCAACTTAAGGGCAGAATAACTCTTTCAGCTTCATAAGAAAAAAATCTTTTTAAGCCAGACGTCATGGGACTGTCCATCAATATATCCAAGAATTGGAAATAATTTCAACTACAACTAATAGATCATGATACTTGCATCCTTCCTTAGTATATTTGCATCCTATAAACAAAGTGAATTGGATTTGCAGTCCCCTTTGAGACAGTGGCAAGGTTGTGCTTTTGTTCCTTATATTATCTTTTTCCTCTCCCTCCATCCAATATATACATCGAAATCACAGGCCTATCTTCACTGCTTGCTTACATAACACTTTTTATACCTATGGTGAAGCTGCCATGTAATCATTTTCGTCATCAGAATATGTTGGACAATGAAGTAATGACTCTGGAATAGAGGATGCAGGGCCAAGCTATTATTCCAATTCTATGAGATTCCCAAACAGGGAATTTATTGGCTTAAAAGTTTAGGATCCTATCACTGAGTTTCTATTGGCAGCGAGTAGTACTGAAAACAATAGTAGCCACTATGTTTCATAGTTTGAAGCTAGCAAAAGACAGATGAGATCAAATATTGATCATAGTTATTAAAGGCGCACTAAGGCGCTAAGGGGCCCTAGAGCCTAGGCGAGAGGCGCAGGTGCGCCTGAGTGACATGAGGCGTAAAAATAAAAAATAATTGAAAAAAAATTATAAATTTTACTATTAGACTACTAGCAAGATAATATAATATTATAAATATTAAAACTCAAAACACAAGTCATAATAACAAAATAAAAATACATACAAAAAGAAAAGAAAACTTAATTAAGGTTTGATATCCTAAACACAAGGCTCCTAAGCTTACTAAACACATAAGGATCCTAAGCTTACTAATAATGTATTTAATAAGTTTTAACACTTATCAATTATGAATTATTATAGCAAAACACAATTAGTCTTGCGTCTAAATTATGTTGTTCAAATTATCTTTGTAGAGGCTGGAACATATGTTTTCTTTGCCCTAACCCTTTTTTTTATTATATGTTTTGGAAATAATTAGGTTTAGTAAAACATACTAAGAGTTATTTTCAATTTATAATCAATAGTTTAGATTTTCCAACACTAAAAACAAAAAAATATATAAATATTTAACTAATGTCACAAAGGCACGCCTAGGCGCACCTCGCCTTAGGCTCAAGGCGCACCAAGGCGCACGCCTTTGTGACAGTGCACACCTTTGGGTTTTCAAGACGTTGAGGCTGGAGCCTGGTGAGCCTTGAGTCGGGCGCGCCTTTAACAACTATGATATTGATGCAAACATATGTGCTTATAACTTCTTAAAGCTTCTATGCAAAAATTCTTAAGTTTAAGCAAGAGTCATCTGCTTTTTAAGCCACAAACAATATGAAACATGAATATTTGTGAGAGTATACTTACTAAACTTCTGATATATCTGAAATGACTATAAAGTACCCTCCATTATTACAGTTAGAAAATACTCGAGGTTATTTTTGAAAGATTTGGGAGCATACATGGTCATTAATGTGAACATAAGTGTCTTTCTTTCTAATGGTAGAGAAGTGGGCAATTAAATTCATAAAATCATCCTCAGAAGAAACATATTGTAGCTCTAGAGACCAGTTCTTAACCACATTAAAATACATTTCCTTGAGTTGGATAGCATAAAGGATAAAAACACTTAGAATGGTAATATTGATTCCCTACCGACATGCAATGTACAGACAAACAGCCTGCACTTGCTCTGTCCTGCGCCCCTTGGTGAAATTTCTTTCAACTGCTATCTTCAAATAGGTAAAGGAGTATCAATATGTTGACCAAAACACATGTATCCCATAAAGAAGTTTAAGTGCAAGAAACATACTCGATAATAAGCCATAGCCTGGTCTACTATGGCAAGATTGTCCCCCATGTTCAAGCCGTTCTTTATATTTGTCAAATCAGCATAAGCTGCATAATGGAAGAAAATCAAAACCCCGATAGATTAAGAGGTGACTGTATAATCATGGGGTTTTCCCATGCATATGGTCAACTATGAATGAAAAATGCCAAATATTCATGATCTTTACCAACTTTTCCAGTCAAAAAGTACAACTTGATACTTATTAATCAAAACCAAGAAGTCAAAATAAAAATTAAGGATATTCTGTTTTTCTCAAGCAGGATAAAGTAAACAGTTCAAAAATATCTAAGGCCTATAGAAGAAAAAGGAAAGGTCAAACAAGCAAAAGCTAATCTTTTTTTCCAAAAAAACTAAAAAAATAACAAGACTAAATTCCGAGAATCTCTTCAAAAGCTCTAATGTTCCTTCCTAACCAAAGAAATGATTAAATATTAAATCTTACGATAGAAACCAAAGATAGAATACAATGAACCTACCTTTGTCATATAACCTTTGCCTAGAAAAATTTTCACTTTCAATACTCCTTACTAATTTTCCTGCCAATTGGCTCTGCAGATAGACAGAGATGACGTGACTATGTCGGGAAGAAACATAGATATAAGAGCAAAACCAAACAAATGAAAGAACACTTTCATTTCAATGTATGTAGACAATCACATTTTAACATATAGTATTTGAATTTCAGATCAATAACTTGTTTAACATAAACAAGAATCAAGTCAAAAAAACTAACAATAACCTGCCAGTTTGTAATAAAAAACTATCGATAGCAAAAGTATTTTCACTTAAAGCAGCATGTTGCCTTGCACTAAATCAATTAACTGCTTCCACTGGTTGTTTATGGTTTGAGGTTCATCTGCCACCTAGTTGCTAATTCATGTGAAATTGTCAACCAGCTTTCCACTCTATCAATAGGAAAGTCAACTATATGTAGCATATGCCCTACTTTTGCTTTGCAAATATGCAGCTGTTTAAACAATTAAGTAGCAATTTCTCACTAAACCAATGTGGCAGAACAAGCCAGCTCCAAAGTGTAAAAGCAACTGCATAAGCAGGTATTTTAGCTCAATTGCTCGACAAAATCACATGATCATGAGATTATTTTCCCATGTACAGAGACCAAAGCTGCAATATCAATTGCCAAGAACACTCACGAAAAGGTGAGACAAGAGTACCAAGAATAATAAAAGCATACCTGCCCCGAGGCATTTTTCACAAATGTGGCTTCAGTTGAATAATTATCAAATTTCAGAACTTTACCACACCTGCCACAGGATCTGAATGACACAACCGAAAAAACTGTAAGTTACAACAAAATTCCACTTAAAAACTAAAGAATCAAAAGAACAGGAGGTGCATTGTCATTCTCGTTTTAAAAAATAAAAAATAAAATTGCTGAATCAAGTAATGCAGTCGAACGGAACGCAGTACTTACAAGAGGCCATCACCATCGCGAATTCCGGGAACGTCTCTTGCACAGGCTTTACAAAACACCATTTCCTAAAAGGCAAATACAACAAAACCCGCGCACAAATAAGAAAACCAGAACAGATTATATACTTCAGAAACGAACAGACGCGAGATAAATAATACTCAACAGGTATATAACATCATATATTCCAGTGTTATTACCTTTATAGAATCAAGTACTGTAATTTCTTCAAAATCTTCGGCTTTTCTCTATCCCCCGTCGTTTTCTTGGAAATCAAGCAGAAAATTGCCCTCGGGGAATGAATTCCAAAATCGAAGTTCACAAATCAGTGAACTGAGGAACACCATAAAAGGCAGAGTCGTGGAGGGAGAGATTAGGGTTTAGGGTTCCGTAATTTATACAGATGGGAAAGCAAATTATCCGGTACAGATAGTTCAACGTGAGCTCGACGGTTTTTGTCTTTTGATTACTAATCCGAACAAAAAGAAATTAGTCACGTGTAAGAGATAGATAGAGTCGAGTTCACCTAGTACTTACCTGGCCAATAAACGGAGCGAAAAATTAAAACATGATAACCGACTTTGTGAAACGAAGAGCGGAACTGGACAACGTGGACCCGATCCGAATAACGTACGTGCACCGCTAACTTCCATTCGGCAACCAAATTCAAGCCCACAATACAAATTACAGACAGATAATAAAATTGAAAATAATAATCAGTTGCAAATTACTAAATAGTTTAACCAGAAATATATTATTGAACCGCTCTTCAAAATTTTAATCAATATGCTATGAGTTAATCAGATTAATATCGATATACTTATATAACTTCTATATAGAAATGAGTGATACCAACACTTTCTTCTATAATTTCTGCTATATATTGATATATCTTTTTTTTCTATAAAACACCTAACTTTTTTATAAAATTATTGATATTTTATAAATGTGAAGCGCATAATTTTTTTATATTAGAAGTGTGCTACAAGAATTGTATAAAGAAGTGTTAACATAACTTTTCTTATGTATATTAAATGCAGTAAACTATGCTATCTGCCGAAATAACTGAATTTTATGAGAATATTCATCTACATAAAATTTTTGTCTACTTTCTTGTTTTACAGCAAACAGCGTAGTCATAGGAACTCACATTCCTTAAAAAAATCAACCAATACTATTAGTACTACTACATTCCCCTTATTTTTTTTGTCATAATCTTGTGAAAATTTTCATCTACATTGCCGCTTGGCGAAATTCTTTTCTGAAAGAAGTTTTGTGAGCAGAGTCTTCAGCCTTCTTGACCCTGACCCAGGCCTCAAAACTCCATAATTCTCATTTTGTAATCCTGAACATGCCTTACCCCTCTTCCCACTCTCCGAACACCAACCCCCATAACTAAACTGCCCATTGTACCTTTTAAGAAGCTCCCTATCAATCTTGTCGAGAACCGAGTCATTTTTCTTGAACTTTCGAGCAAATGGGCGGCTGCTCAGGATCATTCTTCTGTAATCCTTAACCCCCAGGTACCTTGGGTGCTGCTTAGGAGGTGTGTCCCAAGTTATGTAGTGAAGATCATGGTTAGCTGTTGTGTTTTTGTAGTCTTCAGAGTTGCATATAAGTGTTTGAAAATAGCCTTCAGGTGAGGATACAAAGTTGGTGTAGTAAAGGAGAAGTGTTCTTGGCAAGTTGTCCCATCCCACAATGCAGTACTCTGCAAATGATCTTGACAATACTGTCCAAGCCGAACCTGTTTGTGTCAAGGCAATGGAGAGAAACAGTGATCCTTAAAATACTTATAGTACAAGGCTATAACATAAGCATATATTTAATCACCCTTTTATAAATAAATTAAGCGCCCATTCACATGTATTTACAGTTGCTTCCTGATAATTTTGCATTCAAATGTGCGCAAAATACTCTTTTAAGTAATTCCATTAGTATCTTTCACTTGATATAACTTCATTTTAAGAAAGCAGGAAAAAAGGAAGAAGTCTATCTTGATTTTTTGCCAGGTTCTTTAGGAAGTTCAACTACAATATTGAGAGTATACATTTGTGGCTGGTACTAACAAAGCAAGGATCCATCATAAGAAATCAGATGAAATAAAAATAAAATATGTGATTGTACTAGCTTCAAGGTTTGATCATACCTCCAACAGAGCTCGCAATATTCATATGATACTGAAAGCATATATTTGTTAATGTTATAACTTATAAGCCCTGAATCTTATGTAACAATTGTGGGCCTATCATCTTCTATCAGCCTATCACATGTAGCGCATCTTATATCAACAAGTGGAACCCATGTGGTTATGCCTGCAACTTGCACTTTTTTAAACCATTAAAGACCTACTTGGCATGTAGAATAATGTTAATATACTAATATTCAGATATGTCAGCAACTTATATTTTTTTAACCATTAAAATCCTACATGATTGTACCCCAAAAAAAAAAAAAACCTACATGACATGTTGAATAGTTTGGGAACCACACAGCTATAGTTTTTAAAGCAATTGTTCCTTAATTTTGCATATTGAAGAATGGAGAGATTTATCATTGTAAATCTAAAAGTCATCCGTACGAGCAGTAAAGCACATGTATTCCCCAAAATCAATCAGCCTTTCGGCATGTGGATTTACTGGATAATGCTATTGCCTAAACATATATGCATGTGTGAAGTTGTCTGTCCTTGACCCTTCCATGGAATTATCTATAAATCTGACCAGTATATGATTATCCTTGCCAGTTATTCCATGGCAACCTTGAGATTCTGAGGAGTTATTGGGTTTCTTATCAATTAATGGTGGACCCACAAGGTTTGGTGGGTTGATAAGATTCTAAATTCAGATTATGACACAGAAATGTGCATCAATAGCCACTCACCTAATGGGACCTATAACACTAGGATAAAAAACATCAAAGGAAAGAGACATTTGCCATTGTCACATTCTTTAAGGAACTCAAGTAAATTCATGAAAAACACAATATAAGAACACATTAACCTCTTTTAATAGGAAGTGGATACTGATCATGTTCTTAATCAAATGTTAATCTCCACTATGCTTCCTCACCCCCTTTTCAGGTTCATGTTTCTAGTATATTAATATTTTGCGATGGTACCTGATTTATTATACCTAGCACTCACATTAATGAAACTAGCCTTAATTCTTGTCATGAG
Organism: Balakata baccata; assembly: GCA_949630135.1. Lineage (NCBI taxonomy): Eukaryota > Viridiplantae > Streptophyta > Magnoliopsida > Malpighiales > Euphorbiaceae > Balakata > Balakata baccata. Next base: position 18,843 of record CATIWF010130486.1, read on the forward strand.
TTTGGGAATTCCATGATTGCAGAGTGTACTAGCTTCCATATAGATGTCATATTTAAGAATATCTTCTTGTGGAAATAAGGGATATAGAAATAGACTTCCTAGCTAACAGAGTAGCTAGAAGTTGATCTTGATCATTAAAAAATTTTAAAACTTTGCTTCTAAGGTTGGTAATTATAATTTGTTGATGCCAGTATTAGTTAGGCCTAAGGTCTTACTCAACCATCATTTGAAGCAAATAAGATACCATGACTACAATAACAGGAAGATTTATTGAAAATAAAATTTTGAAAGTCACATGATGCGTAAGCTTAGCTGCACCTACTTAAATTAAAAGCAAAAGGAGCTCCGTATCTTTATATTTCAGCTTTTTTTTATTTTGTTCTTTTTTTCCTTGAACTGGATTCCCTTTTTCGAACCACTTCTAAGTTTAGGATTTTTCCAAACCATCCCTGAGTTTTTGTCGGCAAAGGTCTAACATGATGACAATCTAGATAATATTAGGTAACAAATAAAAAAATAAAAAATAAAAGGGAATATATTCAAATACTTCCAAACACTGGGGACCAATCTGGAAAAACCCAACAAAATTTAATTATTAGATTTAAGACATTAAGCCTAGTACCATGTACTATGGTACACACACATGTCCCCTCATTTCAGAGATTTCACATGCAAGTGATAAGCACCATTATGTATGTTTAATTATTTATTATAAATCAATAAGAAAATAAATGAAGGGCATGGCCCTCCTCATAATAAATTAAAAGTTTGAAGAAAAACCTGTATAGAGCTTGAAGGCAGTTGGGAGACTTCTCTGCTTAATAACCCACCAAAGCTCTGATTTCTTGAGGCTGTAAAGCCCTGGATCTATGATGATTGGCTTGGCCCTCTTATTCCTGAAAATATATTTTCTCCAAAATTAAAATGTCAATCTCCATAAATAACATATTAATATATTTTTCTCCAAAATTAAAATGTCAATCTCCTTAAATAACATATTAAGGAATATAACCAAAAGAAAAGAAAGAAAAACAATTCTCACAGTTTCCAGCCCAGACGACTGGTATGCTGTATGAAGTTGAGATCTCTTGGTAAACCAGAAAAGGCGTCAATTAGATCTGGAAACAGAATGAAGTGACAAAATTGATCAAAAACTTCAAGTAATTAGAATGACAAGAAAATTCAAAGCTAGAAATTAAAAATGGAATCTGTAAAGCAAAATCTGTGCGCAGTGATTAGTGAATTAGATGCTAATGCTAGTAACATAAAAGGGCACTCACCATACCATCTTGGGTAACCAAGGGATAATCAGAGGCACTAAGATTAATAAACCAATCCCATTTGCAAGTCCTCAGTAATATAGCCATAGCATGGAGAGTAGTAGCAAGCATGGTAGGGCCTCTATAAGTGACCAAATTTGATTTCCCAATAATCCAAACATTACCCACGAACCCAAAAACTGGTTCACTGGCCACAAATTTTGCTATTGCTTGATGCTCCACATCAGGTGCATCAGCATCCATATGAATCAGATAGTAATTCCCTGGATGATAAAGAGCCTTAATGACTCTCATTACCCTTTTAGAATCACCCTTAGATGCTGAAATTAAGTAAGCAAAGGTCACAGTGTATGGTTTATGGTCTTTGAGCACGTTCACGTTGATGACTGGGTTGAATCTGGAAATGGGTATGGTTAGTTTTGCAGGAATGTATAAAAGGAAGAGGAGGATTGAAGTTGCCATGAACAAAATGGCAAAAAGCTTGATACCCATTTCATGGAGGAAGGAGAGGCAGTTGGGTTTTGGCTGGTGAGGGGCGAAAGGTAGTTTTAAGTGGTTAATGGTGGAGGGATTTAAAAGAGATTTGGTAATATTGAAAAGCGATGGAAGTGTGGAGAGAGAAGATCCTTTTTTCCTTTGGTTCCTTGCTTTGAAGGGAAGGCCTCCATTTGTCAGTCTTTCAAGGTTGGTATGGTGACCTTATGATATGTAGTTAATATTGCGAAGGTGCATAATTGCTATATTAGTTGGGCTCTCTGCGGATGATTACGAAGGAATTTGATTGAAAATTTATAATAATAGAAAAAAAAAAAGAAAAAAAAAAGACTTTTGTGGTATAGTTAGAAAGTTGCCTAATAACCATTTGGGTTGGGGGCTTTTTTTTTTCCTCTGTATAAAGAGAATGATGGAGTGAGTCCATGACTTTTCTATTTTTAGTAGATGGGCTGATCATATTTTGCAGAACTTTGGCAACCATATTGATTTAGTGGAGGTTGTGGCAGGGAAATTCAGGAGTTGGCGGTGGCCTCAGTCTGCTCTTCAACCAAACAAGGCCCAGTAAGGCCAACCTGCTAATACATGGCGAATTATTCTATGCATTTAGGCATGTTGCTGCATACTCAAGGGTCCTGTATGTGCTCTTTTTTTAAAAAAAAAATTAATGACGTTAATTTTGCTTCTTCAACTATTAAATTTCTCATTTTTTTATTCTATCTAATTTATTTCGATTGCAAATGAATAAACATTTTTTCAGTTGATAATGCGATTTTGTAAAAATTTATCAAATAATGAACCTACAGTTATTTAGTAATAAACTTATAGTTATTAAATAATAAATATATAGTTATTAGATAATAAATCTACAGCTGTTAAATAATGAATTTACAGTTGTTAAATAATAAATTCAGAGTTGTTTAACCTTATTTAGCAGAAAACAAAAATTAGCATGTTTTTAATTATTATCACATGTGTGAATAGACCTTTATCCCATATAGCTACATATATTTACCGCACATGCAAATAGACTTTTATCCCATATAGCTACATATATTTACCGCACATGCAAATAGACCTTTATCCCATATAGCTATATAGACTCAAATCTATAGTATAACAACTCTTAATACATAAATGATATGCTACATGCTGTATTATTACATGTCTAATGCAGAAGATTGGTTTTTTCTACTTCAACTATTGATCCAAACCCTCCTTGCAGCTTCACGAAGAAAGAGCATGTGCTCCATAGATTCTATCACCATATCATAAAATTTACCAAAAGAACTAGAGATCACCCCCTTTGAACCAAATTACAATTTACAGCAACTCTATTGAATTGTTCATTCTAATTTGAAGAATTTGGAGTCAACAAAACTCTTATAATAAATAAAGACGCACAAAATATAAAAGAATGTAAAGATGGCAACACAAATTGCCAAAAATAATATGAACTTTTAAGTTTATAGCAAAATTAAATTGTAATTTCTATTTTTTTATTAAAATATATAAATTTTTAAAGTTTTATCAATTTATAAATTCTAACAAAACTCTGTTGATATGACATAAAATTTCAACAAAATTAAAAAAGCTATGTTGATTAGAAAGACGACTCATCTTAGTAAAATTTTTATCTCTCATTGCTCTGCTGACCAAACAATTTTCAAGCACGACAGCTATATATATTATTTTTTAAATTTAAAGAGAAATTTAGATTTTAAAATTTGAAAAAAAAAAACAAAAAAGATAGTGTTTTTAAAGTTTATAAGATGACTCAGCTTCCTAGTCAGTACAATCTTTTTAATCTTATCAGAATTTTATATTATGTCAGTCGCAGAAATTTATAAATTAATAAGGTTTTAAAAATTTATATATTTAAATAAAAAAATAGAAAGTATAATTTAATTTAATTTTGATATAACCCTAAAAATTGTAGTTATTTTGGTAATTATCCCAAAATTAATATTCATCCACCATAGTACAATAAATCAGCCTTCTCCGAAATTAAATCGTTACCTTTTTTCCTTTATTTTTTCCGGCTCATGATATTCCGTGTAAAACTAAAGTTGGTATTTTCAATAATGGAATGATGGAGATTTTCCGTTTCTGATTTCTAATCCTCCAAAACTCAAAGCCGTTTTTAATTACTTGTAATTCTGATCAAGTTTGAACCACTCTATATCACATATCATTCACGGTTCCTCTACGACAAATGACGATAGACTCTAACTCTTTCTTAAAAAAAAGACAGTTCAAGAACTGAAGAATTGGATTTACAGCGAAATAGTCACTTGAAGTAGTATGAAAGTAGATTTCATGATTTTGAAAACACTTCAATTTCCTTGGTTTTAAGATTACACCATCAGAAAGGGGAGAATTACAAGATGAAAACTTGAATTTGAGTCTTTTGCTTCTTTCCATAGAAAGCCTGCCACTAGACTGGTGTGTGAAATTTTTCTTGGCACCCTAACGCATATCAAACCCACCTAATACGGGCCCTCTTCAGTTATATTATATGTGATACTGTAGATTGTTTGTTGGTGATAAGGGTGTGGTACTTGGCTGGTGGTCAATTATCCAAATGGAAATTAGATAAACAACTCCTTCATCAAATTCCTTTGTCAAACTCTTCTGCATACATAACAATTTTTTATTAAATCGATTTATAAATTTATTCATTTAAAAAATTAAAAAATACCCTTAATTTTAGAATCATTGAAAATCTATATATAATTACTCACCAAACCAATGGTAAATTATATTTTAAGTAATTTCCGAGGAGTTTACTTTGGCAACAATAGTAACAATAACAAAAGAAACCAAATTAGTTAGTAGTTGAGCATTTGACCACAAAAAAAAAAAAAGTTAGCAGTTGAACCTAACAAATTAATCTCTCTACCTCTCTTTTATAAAAGAAACGGTTCCCTTTTCCTTTTTTCACTATCTTTAATTTTTTTTATTTTTTTGAACAACACTTTCTTGAATTCCATAAGAAAAAAAAAAAAGCATGAAAAAGAAGATAAGCCACCTAAATCACAAGGATCAACCAACACAGGCAAGAGAAGAGAAGAGAAGGGACCCTCTTCTCAACGTCACCAATGATGACCTGTCCCTACCTTCTTACCTGCCACGTCATCAGCCACATCACCAAAACCAAAACCCACGCACAAGCCATTTCTTGATTGGTTTAGTTTGAAACTCGAAAGAGATGTGAATGAGTAGGACTCGGCAGGTTTCATGGAGTCTAATAAATTATTTTTGTTTTAAGGAAGACTTTAACATGATATACATATACTAATCAATATATGGCTATTTATAGCTTGACTTGCTCAAGCGGTTTGAGAATTGAAAGAATACAATTACTATTGAGTTCAGATTTCATGTGATGTGTAGGTGAGAGATTTGTGAATCGTGGGTGGCAAGAAATCACTGAAAGAAAAAAGAAATTAAATTTAAACAAAGAAAGAGTACTTGACTTGGAGATTTGAGACTGTAGCTATCAATGGAAAGAAATAAAGACCGCTATATCACTGCTCCGTCTTTTAATTTGCAGGACTTCCACATTCAAGTTCAAGAAGATAGACCACCCCCTACAAACTCTATCAAGGTTCTCTCTCTCTTTCTTTCATTTTCTTTAGCCTATTTCTTGGTTTTTCAGTTTTCTGCCTTCATCATCAAACATCTCTGCAATTCCCTAACTCCATTTTTTTTTAACATTCATCGTCTTTCTTTCTTCTTTACGTGATATGACATTTCCTCTCATTTGCTTTTTCTCTTCATTTCTTGTACTTGATTTTCTTCCACCGTTTTAAATTTTTGGTTTAAACTTAGCATATGGCATCTATAGGGAGTTGACCTTCTCAAGTATCAACCAAGAAGCTTTGTTTTTCTTACAGATTCAAGAACCAAGAATTCATATCAAGATTTCAACAGTGGCGAGGCAATTTATGCAGAGGCTCTTTAGAGTTCTTTTCCTTGCACACATAATACTAATAGCAATCCTAGTAATCTTCCTTACCATACGTGGCCTCCTCTCTGTCCACCGCCGCCACTTCCACCCCAATAAGTGGTTTCCACCACTCTTGACTGCAGCAGCATGCTCTGGTATTGTGGCTTTCATTTGGCAATGGATCACCCTCTGCTATCCTTCAGGAGCCATAAAAGCAGCATTTTGGCTTAGTCCCTTACTAACATGTGCAGTTGGGCTGCTACTTGTATTGGTTGGCTCTGCTGCAAGTCTAGCAATAGGTTCGGTTGCGGTTGTTCTTGCCATCATTCAATCCCTTTACGCTTGTTGGGTGAATCCTAGGTTCAATTATGCCGTCAAGATTTTATCAGTTTCTACAGCTTTCCCTCCTGGGAAAACCAATGCACTCGTCCTTGCATCGATCACCATTAGCATACTTTACTCCAGTTTCTTGGTGACTGGTATAGGCAGCGCTACCATTACTGGAACTGGAATAGACATCTTGTTCATAATTGTGATCTTGCTAAGCCTGACATGGAGTATGCAAGTAATGAAAAATACATTGTTTGTTACAGTGGCACGCATCAAGTACATACATTTTTCATGTGGAGCAGATATGGAGACAAGAGTTGCTTTAAGAGACACAGTCAAACACTTGATGCAGAGTATATTCACCGGCTCTGTCATTGTCCCGATTTTTACTGTAATCCGGGGCTCTGCACGAGCAATTAGTCTGGTTGCAGGGGGCACAGATGAGTTCTTGTTTTCCTGTGCTAACTGCTATTCTTCTATAGCTTCAACACTGGTGATGTATGGGAACAGGTGGGGTTTTGTGCAGGTAGGGGTTCATAACAAGGGATTTGTGCAGGCATCCAGAGATACATGGGACACATTCAGACGAGGAGGATTGGAACCACTAATCGATTTAGACCTTACAGGGTCTTTCTGTTTTCTTTCGGGTATAGCAGGAGGTGCAGTATGTGCCCTGGTTGGAGGAACTTGGACACTTGCAGTTCATAAGAGCTATGCGACAGAAGTAACAATTTATGCCTTCTTGATAGGCTATTTCCTGGTAAGAATTAAACTACAGCTTACAATACCGCAAATGATTCCTGCTCAGAAATGGAAACTGACTAATTTTTATGTCAATTTTTGTATTCCTCAGTCTCGGATAGCAATGGCATGGCCACAAGCTTGTGTTTCTGCTTACTACTTAGTTTATGCAGAGAATCCACAAAGCCTTCGGTTCGATCCAATCATTCCAGTTCGCATTCAAGAGCTTCAGAGATATGGAAATTAACAATTTGGGAACCTAAAGTTGACATGGTTACTGATGCCTGTTACAGTGAAGATTAGAACTTGCACCGGATATAACACCAAGAATGATCAATTGATGCTTAAGAGCATGATGGTTTATCGGAGTTTTAACTTTTGATTTGAGGAAGACCTAAAACATATGTTGTAAATGGCGTTTAATTGTGTAAATTCAATATTATCTGTTTTATTCCATGTCCTGCAAGTGTTCATGTAGATAATATTTCAGAAACATTGGATTTCACTGAAATCTGCTTTGGTCATAGGTCAGAAGGTTATACGAAAATGAATGCTGGTCGAGTCTTGATAGATAATGTGATATTCAGTGCAACCATGATTTCTAACACCAATTTCAGCTAAGAAGTTTATTTGGATGAAAAGCTAGCAATTTATCAGGTTTCAACGTGCTAAGTGAACAAAAGGTAAATACAAGCAACAAAAACTTGGACATTTGCCCAAAGAGAATGAGATTAATTCTTCAAACTAATGAGGCATTAATCATTGAGGCAAAATAACATTAAGAATGAACTGAGTCAAATACATGAAACTTTTGCCTCATCAAAGATGGAATTATACATCATGACTACAATAAGTGTGACATCTAAGTAAATCGTATTAGAACAAAATCCAAGGCAAAAAAGCAAACCATGCAGGTCACTAGGATCCAAGATGACCACGCCCACCACATTCTGAGCACATAATGTTACTTGTTCCTCCGCAACCTAGAAATACAAATATCAGAATATTAATATTGTCTTTGCCATAAAGAAGAATGTAAATCAAGATAACAAACATTCAGGTGACCATATCACTTATCTTCCTAAGCAGCAATAACACTCAAGTCTCATGCTCTATAGGAATGGAGGTCACGACTAAAAACTTGCTCCATGTGTAGGGATCCAATGACCAACAAATTAAAAATCTCTCTCTAGGCTTAACCCCAGAGTTCTCACCCAACCCCAGCCCACAACAGCAAACCTAAATAGTCCCCATAATGTAACAGCAATACTAAATCAAACCATATAGTAGAAAAACCAAGATCCAACAGTTCTCATGAAACTGTTAACATGCTCAGTCCTAGAGCTTTGAGCTTTTCAAATGGTCAAGTGCTCACTAAATGAAACTAATTTAACTAACTTAAGGCAGTATTTTGGAACCTAGTTATGCAAAGAGAAGTGAAGTGAGTATTACATGGTTCTGAGGTTCTGATTCAAATAAATAAATTATTGATATGTCTTTCTTAAGCAATCATGAGGATGGAAAAAGTGTGACCAACCCAAGCATAGCTGAGTAGCATAATCAGAATTGATTCTGAGAATTTATGTCTTAATTGCATAAGATTATAATAACATGACAACTTGTGGTGAAGTAGCGAACAGATGACAAAAATCTGCCAAGCAAAGTATAGCTAGAAACCTTATATTGAGGCATACATGTAAAAATTGCACACAAATGATCTCATTTAAAATTGTCAAAGGTTATGTCATTAGCAGTTTCACAAAATTCAGAGCAGAATCTAGATGATATAAACCACAGCTAAGCTATTTGAAGAGAGAATAGTCAAAACCTGAATGAATTCATATGTTAACTAGTGCTAAGAAATGCTATGAAAAGAAAGCATATTTACCAAGGCAGTGGACTTTGACAATGATACCCTGGCTCTCCAATATGGAGTCAACATATAAGCCTGAACCAGAGCAAGTAGTGCACAGGACTCCACCTTTGGCTTGACAATCACCACATCTAGGATTATCTCCTATTACTTTCTCAACTAAAGATGTGCCAACTGGCTTCTCAATTCTTTCCTCTGGCGCAGGCTTGTCGTAACAGAAAAGAGACTCAAGGCTGCTACGTTGTCTATGTGCATCTCCCACTGCCCTCGATCCTGCCCAAAACATCATAATTCATAAAGATTCCAGATTATGGCATTTGCAATCATTAAAGATATCATCCACACAACACAAGAACAAACCTATCAGTAAATTCCATTGGAATGTGATGTGTTCTCCTATTGTTCCTTCAAATATCAATCTTTTCACTTTTATGTGCGCGTAGGCTCACATATCAAACTCTCACTTGAACATTCAGTAATTTGGGTAATCATTGAAGCGTTTTCATGGCTTTACAACAGAAGCAATTGCACAAAAACAAATGAAGCAACATGGTGCACTAGCATGAAAACATGGTTTTCAAAATCAAAGGCAATGAATCGTAAAAGCCAAAAATCAATTGAACATAAGCAACATTTACTTAAATAACAAGAACATAAATTTCACACATGCCATAACAATCACAATTTTTTTTTTCATTCAAATCGAATGCACATTGCAAGTAGATAAATTAAAAGAAAAGGCTAATACTGGAGTTTTTTTAAAAGAAATAATAATAAAATTAATAAATAAAGTGAACTGATAACAATAAAAGTTAGTAATTCGACATATATCAGCTGATTAACTAGATTCAATCCTCTTCAACAAAGCACAATCAAAGACAGAATAAACTTCAAAAAAAAAAAAATCAAAGAAAGGCATGAAAGAAGGGCAAAAGGACTGACCTCAGGAGAAGCAGAGAGCGAAACAGAGCCATTAGGACTAATGGCACAAAATTTCCTCGTAGACCGGCTTTCACTGAATCGAAAGCCACACCCAACCTTAATTTGGTTATCTTGAATAAGTTTCAATGAAGAAGAAGATACGGGCAAAACAATTGATGACCCTATTCTCATCGCAGAATCCATAGCTACAAAAGAAATGCACAAAAACAATGCAGATTGCGAAGTAGGACTAGAAATACGGATACTCCATTTGCATTTTCTAAATATGGATGGGTCTGAGTTTGACCCGATCTCGTTGCTATTACGACGGTGTTTGGTTAAATTATTGAAAATAACCGATAACTTTTTAAATTTATAGCTGATTTAAATTGTGTAAGGATGTTTCATTTTAAATTTTTTTTTTGTCATTAATTGTTAGTTTATTTAATTTTATTTTTCATTTAAATTTTATTATTTTTATATATTTTATTAATTATAAAATTTTTATTTTTTTAAATTGAATTTTTCAATCAATAAAATTTTTATAATTATAAATTTAAAAATATTACAAATAATATTTAAATTAATAATATTATTTATTTTTAAATAAAAAATATATAATATATTTATAATTGTCATATTTATTATTTAATATATTAAACATTAAAATAATTAAATTTATTTACAAATTATACGTATATATTTTTAAAATTTTTATTTACAATTAATTAAATTTTATTATTTTTTGTTATCTTAATTATAGTAAATAATTAATTTATTTACTTATACTTCATATAAAAATATATATTTTGAATAATATAAATTAAATATCTATTAACAATAAATACTTAATTAATTTTACCAAATATTAATAGTAATTAACCATTAATCAACTACTAATTATTAGTTATAAGTTATCAGTTGCATTTAATAATTAAACCAAACAGTTTTAAATAAAATTTTAAAAGAAAAAAAATCCATGCATTTGGTTTGGATCGAAAAATGTTGGGCCTGAATAAAAAAATTGGGCTAAATAATATCAATCGTTATATGTTAGGCCCTTGTCCGTGTAATATTATGGTTCAAATTCATCACATGTGTAAGAGACGGTAGTAATTTTATAAATAAATTAAATTTACACATTTATTAATCACATTGTGGCATTTTTATAAATATTCAACATCTGTTATTAAATAAAGGTTCATTAGATTATTGAAAAAAATTCATTAGTTCATTAAAAAATATTCATTGCAAATAAAAATAAAAATTTTTTAGTTTATTGAGAATATTCATTACAAATAAGCTAAAAAAATATTTATTATAAATGAATTAAAAGTTCATTAGTTTAATGAAAAAATTCATTACAAATAAACTGAAAATGTTCATAATAAATGAATTAAAAATTCATTAGTTTATTAAAAAATATTTATTAATTTATTAATAAAGGTTCTTTTTTATATTAATATATTTTTGTGTACTTAATTTAATGGATTTTTTGTGTTTTGATTTGTAAGTGTGAATTCATTGAATTATCTTTAAAAAAACTCAAAACATAACAAAAAATCGAAACAAAACGTATCGAAAAAATAATAAATCGAGACAAATAGTTTCTTAAAATGAAAAAAATACAAAATAATTGTTGATTTTATCTTAAAATAAAATCAACATTTATCAATAAACTAATGAATTTTTTTTTCTAATAACTAATGAAATTTTATCAATAAACTAATAAACTTTGTTTTAATAACTAGTGAACTTATATCAATAAATGAATATGTATAAGTTTATTTTATTTACAAAATTATCATCGTGTTTTTATTATTTCTTTTACACGTGTTTAATTCATAATACTTTATGGACCAGAGTACACAATATAATTTGCGAAAGAATTTAACATAACACAATAATATTTCTGTTTCAATAATTTTTACAAACAAATGTTCCCAAAATAATAATAATAATAACCAAAAAATAGATTATAAATAAATATTTTTATTATTTTTTAAAAAATTCAATTATATTTATAAGATTTTCATTTCAGTTTTTTTAGTAAATAAATATCTTAATTATTATTTAAAATTATAGAAGAAAGACTCATAAGTCATATCTAGCAATTGTTATATTATAAACCTAGGTTCATAGAACATTATAAATCTAAAATTCTTTACACATGTAAGAAGTGATGACAGTTTTGTAAATAAAATAAATTTACAAAATTATCAAATATATAGTAGCAATTTTATAAATATTCATTATCTTAAAAAATGTTTATTTGTTTATTACTGGAAAATTTATTTCTAATAAAGTAAAAATTCATTAGTTTATTAATAAAAGTTCATTTCTTGTAAATTATAGTTTCATTATCAATAGACTATATCTTATCGGTTCATTAGTAATGAAATAAAATATTCATTAGTAATAAAGTAAAAGTTCATTACTTTATTGATATATGTTCATTTATTATAAAACTATAAATTTATTAGAAATAAAGTAAAAATTCATTAGTTTATTTATAAAAAGTTCATTGGTTAATGTAAATGTTCATTTTATTTGTGTATTTAACTTAATGAATATTATATTGTTTTTTTTATTTTGATTATCTTGAGGAAGATGCATTGTGCATTTAATTTAATAAATATTATGTTATTTTCTTTAATTTTTGTAGTAATAAACTAGTGAATCTTTACTTTATTCGTAATAAATATTTATCAATAAACTAATGAACATTTCTCAATAAACAGATGATAAATATTTATGAAATTGCCACTATGTGTGTTGATAACTATGCAAGTTTGCTTTTATTTACAAAATTTTATGTGATGAACTCTGGATTCATAATGTTCCATGGATCTAGGTCCATAATATAATTTAGAGAATTTTACAAAATACCAAAAAAACATGTACATTTTTATATTTTTACTCGTGCTGAAAGTTTTTTTTAATTTTACCAAAAAATAACTTTCTAAAATTACAACAGTATTTAAATATCAAATCTCTCCAAAATATATCTAGACGGTATATTTTCGGTGTATTTTTAGTATACATTTGGTATATCTTGGTTCAATTTTCACCGATAAAAAAAACTATAACAAGAAGAATTGATCATTAAAGAAGAAATACAATATAATTCAATCAAAATTCAAAAAATCACAAATTCTCAAACAAACAATTTGGTATACGTTAAAATTTCTTATGAATGCCTCGAAAATACTTTGAGTATATATTGAGTATATTTTGGATATATCTTGAGAAATCTCGGGAATTCCTTATGAATATACTTTGGTATACAATTGTAAATTTAATAGGAATACCTCTAGTATACCTTGGTGATACTTTGGGTATAACTTCATAATTCTCAAGAAATTTCCTGTAAGAAATTTCCTAAAAATACCTTGGAGATATTTTGGTACACCTTTGAAAATTTCATGAGAATACCTCGGGTATACCTTAAAGATACTCTGGGTATACTTTAGGGATATATTGGGTATACCTTGGCGATTTCAACATCACAACTAAAATACAAGAAAATGAAAAAAAAAACAATGGTGAAATTGTTCCTACAAGGCCAATTATACAAATCTCAAAAAATTAGACCCAAAGCCAATTATGCTAATTAGACGAAATCACTTTCTAACCTCTAATCTTTCCCTCCACAATCTAACGCAAATGTTATATATCTGAAATCAATTCCTTACATAGAGACACCAAATCTCGAATGTAGAATATTAAAGCACTGTAGCAACTGTAACCTTAAGCCTACAAAAATATTGGAAAGTGACGAAGATTTGCGACTGAAATCTTAGATCCAAGGCGGCCAATTTGATTTCCAAGTTCATGGCAGTAGACACAAGAAACAGAACCACCAAAGCAGATGGAAAAGGAAGGATTTACCACTATTGAGTAGCTTAAGCTGTCGGCATCATCTTATTCTTTTCCGTGCAAATGAAAAAGGAAAGAAAAAAAAGGTAAGAATGAAAAAAAAGTTTCAATAGAATTGAAAACACATAAAATTATCGGTAATTATGAAAAAAGAAGTTAAATGTGGGTAAATAGTGAAATTTCTTCTATAATTTGCGCAAATCTTCAAATATGGGTTCTCTTTTTTGGGTTCGTTGGGTTCCAGTCGCTTGCCTTCTACTATGAACGGCCCAAATCGAACAACAAATAATGCAATATGCATAATTAATAAACTTTTTTAAAAATTTTTTTTAAGAAACTTTTTTTCTGTAGAATTATTAAATAAGCTTTCGCCACAAAAAGAAAAGATATAATTATTTGATAAGATAATTATAGATTCTTTTCGTAATAAAATTCAGTATTTGAATTTTGTTTGAACTCCATAATTAATTTTCATTAGAGTACCCCTCGTTTCTAATAATTACCCCATTTGATTTTTTTTTTTTTTATAATTGATAATACTTATTTTTATTCAAAAAAATATATATATTATATAAGCATGATTACGTAATTTGAGAGGAAAGATTAACACTTAATCTATGTAAATTATACGAATACTATACGTACAAATTATACACATAATCTCCTTTAATTATTAGGTATGATTAACGCTTTAAGCCATGTGAATTATATGAACCCTACACGCATAAATCAGACCCTTTTCCCTCCCCTTAAGTGTTAGGTGTCATAGTCATGAATCTCTAGGCTTTGATCATATTAATGTGTGGATATAATTAAATATAAATTTTATACCACTAGTCCAAAACTTTGCTTGTATCTTAATTATATAACTCACACAATATGAACATCTTTTTTATGTTTAAAAAACACACACACACAATTCTTAATAATCTATTACTTTTTTCATCATTTAAGTTACATATATTTTTATTTTTAATATCATGTTACTCATATGAATAAAAAATGTGAACACACATTCAAAAAATTGTATAAAGTGTTATAAAAATAAATAAAAGTAACTAAAAAAATAAATAACAAAGTAAATTATAAGTTTAATTGTATGAATAAATCACAATAAAAGTTCACAATTAATCTATAAGTTGAGGTTATACAATTAGAGAGTTATGATATCTAAAATTCAAATTTCATAATAATATTTCAGAACACTTCCCGTTAGATGTATATTAACAAGATCATCATCATTAAAAACTTATTAAAAAATCATGTGGGAACAAACTTAATGAAGAAAAAAATACATTTTTTATGTAATATGCATATGAAGTTGTCTTATTAAAAACACTAATAGAAAAATCTAGTGGGACAAAATATTAGTCAAGAAAAATAGTACAATACATATTTTATTCCCTTCATTAAAACATCATTTTAAGTCTGTAAACCTGACGCATTCCAATGCTCTGTACCAATGTTTCAAATGTTGCAATAGGCAAAATTTTTATATATAAATTTGTCAAATTATCAATTGATTGTATTTATTGAATATCGATTGGTTCATTTTTATCAAAATTATGCGATGAAAAGAACTTAAAAATATATGTTTTAATGAACGGAATGTAGCTAATACTCTTATAATTTCTAATTTTAATAAGATAAAATGATAAAAATAAACAATTAGAAATGGATGAATAGATATATATTATGCGAAAATAAATTGTGAGCGAAAATCGCTCAAAAAATGTAATAAATAAAAAGTAGATAACACTCCACAATTTTATATTTTTTTTTACTTTTTAATTTATCTTTATAAACCCATTTTAGTGGGGTATTAAATAATTTCCAACTTTAGGGCTAATGATAAGAAAATGGATAAAAAATAATTGACAAAATCACATAGAATTATTGTACTATAAAAATCTTTTTTTAAAAAAAAAAAAATCATGAATTGGTTATAAATTAAAATAATGTGAACACAGAGCAGTATATGAATTTAATAATAATGTGAAACAGGCAAACCGGCTGTGTCTTGCATAAGCAATTGACTCTGTTGTCTTTTTACTCCCGTTTAAGTCTTGGGTCAGGGTGACAAAAGAAACTCAATTTTCACTTTCCAAAAAGATAATTTATTTATATATGAAACATAAAGATCGAGCATTTTCCTTTTTAAAATAATTAAATTAAATCGTAGCTGTTACCCTGTTACATCTTTATATTATTTGTTTATTTCTAATAAGGCAACAACTAATAACTTAATTGCCTTTCATTAAAAAAAAAAAAAACTTAATTATCCAACTAACAAAGCTAAAAGTCAAACTAATCGGATATATTTTGAAGGGGTACAAAATATTTTAATAATTGTTTTAAAATAACTTTATATTTAAAAATTAATTTTATTGTATCAGTTTATTTAATAGTAGGTATAGAAGGTGGCATGTGAGGACCACAATTATTCCTAAATTTAAAAAAATATTAAATTATATTAAAATTTTCAATATTTAAGTATCTGTTAGATTTTTTTTTTTTGTGTGTGTGTAATTGAGCACGTGGTTTTTTTAGTTTTTTATTCAATAACTTTTTAGAGAAGCTTTCTTTAAAGAAATCAAAATTTTCTTTTTCTACGATTAGACCACACAAAATAAAGGGTGAAAATAGCGGCCACTAAAGAAAAAAAATAGACAAGCAGTAATCAAATCAATTCGTTGAAAAAAGAAAGAGAGAAAAAATGATTTAACTAATTTAGTTCTCCCTAAATTAAATTCTATCGTTTGTTCTCCCTAAATTAAATTTCTCACTGAATCCATCACACTTTTTTTTTTTTATATAAATTTAACACTATAATTTTTTTTTAAAAAAAAGAACAATTTGTAACTATTTAATTTGTTTTAAAATCATTTTTTATTTGTTTTTACTTTAAGTATAAAATGTAATGCACTAATTAATTATAAATAATAATAACAATACTTAAGAATATGTTAAAAAATAAAATAAAATTTTTACAAATTAAATTCAAAAATTAATAATCATGGCAAAGAGAAAAATCGAGAACACATTGAATCTTGATCTTAAAATTATATATTTAATATATTAACATTAATTATTAATTCAAACATGACATTCATATATATAAATTAAAATTTAAGAAATATTTATTTATTATATATATTCAATTTCAAGATTCACATCATTTATAGATGCAAGGGAAAAGAATATGTTTTAGACAAGATATACGTGTTCGGTGTTTAATTACTTTGGTTGTCCCCAGAAAAAAAAATAGTGGTACAGCTCAAGCTTATCAGCATATATGCTAACTTCCGTCGGCGACAATTGACATAATTACTAATAAAGACAACAAATTGAAGAATTTTCGCATTAAAACTGATAACCGAAGATCACTTTTTATGTAATTCATTTCCCTTCTTCCATGTTAAGGGATCAATAGAATCACAGAACAGAAATGACGATAGAAACAGATGAAGATTCAAAATTTTTAAGTTTTACTTGCATAAAACAGACATGTAATGAATTTTTATCCCAATCAACTAACCTTGAAGTGAAAATTTCATGTTGGAATTGTAAGGGGTAGGGCTTAGTCAGTACAAGAATAATTGGGGAAGCCATGGAAATGGCCAAGAATCATTGAGTGTTATAGATAAAGGAAAATTAAATGCAAATTATGAAGGAAATTCTTTTTTTTTATTTTTTTTATTTTTTTTTTGGAAAAAGGAAAAGAAAAGTAAAACCATGTTTGAGTTGTTAGTTCATGCGATGGGAACACCGAGTCAACAGCCACAGCCACAGCCACATCACTTTTGGTCCTTTTTGCCTCCCCGCTCTGGCCTTAAAGGTCCCATTTTTATGTTCAGTTCATGCCGCAACCATGAACCATGAGCCAAGTGTATTAATTGTGTTTCCTTAACCCAGTAGTCTAACACTTTCCACTGCTTTAAAAAGGCTCTGAATTTCTTTATTTTGGTTCAGATTCTTTGCTTTGCTTGCTCATTGCTTAACTAGTCAGCAAAAAGGATAAGAGTTGTAGTTTTAGTTTCCTCGCTTGTGGAAAAGATTAGTTCTGTTTTCTTAAATTCAATCCTCAACATTTTTAGTTTCTTAACCGACCCATATGCGAAAGAGATTAGTTCTGTTTTCTTTTCTGGTTTTTTTCCTATTTTAAGTCCTAAAGATTTTGTCTTGGATCATATTTTGTTATTTTTTCATGATTTTGTATGATCTTCTTGTGCAGGAAAGGCAGTTTGGTTTCATTAGATTATCCTAATGGGTTCCTTCATCTCTACCTCTCTATGCCTTTGGACTAAACTAGTAGTAGAGTACACCATTGATGTCTCTATTCCTAATCATGATATGGAGTTGCATTTCTGTGTTTAAAGAGAGATTTTGAGTGAGTTCCTTTAATGGGTTTCCTGGTCTGTATATCTAAGCAGAAAAGATACAGAATTTGCTTAAACATCTCCTTTCTCTTAGTGGCATGCGTTTTCTTGGTTATACAGTTCAATTCTGCTAAATTTCTTGTTCTTAGCAGCTCTAAACCTTCTACATCTACTCCGTCCAACGATAATAGCCAAAATGATTGCAATGAGTTGCAAAGTATAGGCGACTACAGAGCCAAGTGTCATTACCTTCTATCACATAATCCATGTGTATCTCAGGGCTATATCGACTATCTCTACCTTTTCTATTGCAATTTTGGAAGATCTCCCTTTTTGGGTCATTGTCTTCTACTTCTCTGGCTTTTAGTGCTGTTCTATTTGTTAGGGAACACTGCATCTGAATATTTCTGTTATTCACTTGAAAGCTTATCTGGGTTATTAAAATTGTCCCCAACAATTGCTGGGGTTACCCTCCTTTCTTTAGGAAATGGTGCCCCAGATGTTTTTGCTAGCCTTGTATCCTTTATGGGTGGAAGTGAAAGATCTGAAGTTGGATTCAATACAGTTCTTGGTGGTGCTTCCTTTATAACCTCTGTTGTGGTTGGACTCATGAGCATTTTGGTGAAGCAAAAACAGATTAGAGTCAACAAGAGTGCCTTTGTCAGAGATGTTTGTTTCTTTCTTTTAGTTCTTGCATCTTTGGGATTCATCTTGCTTCATGGAAAAATCAATCTTTGGGGTGCTATTGGGTTTTTATCCACGTACATTATCTATGTGATTGTTGTTTACTCTTCTGAAAATATCAGTGCCAAGGACACTGAAAAGGATGCTAATTCAAGTTATGGCAGTGACTTGAGCATACCCATTTTGTGCAGCAAGGAAAAAGGAGAAAGAAACTCCATAGAGGAGGGAGCTTTAGAAGATGATGGTGATGGGGAAGAAACGAAAAGGTGTTGTGTTTGCTTGCCAGTATCAGCTCCTTGTAGTATGCTAATTTGCATACTTGAAATGCCTCTTTACTTACCAAGAAGATTGACTATTCCTGTTGTGAGTGAAAAGAAATGGTCTAAACCATTTGCAGTTGTTTCAGTGACATTAGCCCCAGTTCTGTTAGCAGCTACGTGGAATCCTCAAGTTGAAAATTCCAGCTTCAAGAATAGCTTACTCGTGTATGGAATTGCATTATTAATTGGTGCAACTCTTGGGGTTGCTGCATATGCGACAACTGAGAAATCAAGCCCACCAAAGAAATGCCTATTGCCTTGGCTGGCAGGAGGGTTCCTAATGAGTGTGATATGGAGTTACATAATAGCACAAGAATTGGTAGCCCTATTAGTTTCCGTTGGATACATACTTCAAGTTAGCCCTTCCATTCTAGGGTTAACAGTCCTTGCCTGGGGCAACTCAATAGGGGACTTGATAACCAATTTAACAATGGCTTTGAATGGTAGTGCTGAAGGTGCACAAGTAGCTATATCAGGATGCTATGCAGGTCCCATATTCAATATTCTGTTTGGTTTGGGTCTGTCACTTGTTGGCTCAACCTGGTATCAATATCCAGCTTCTGTTGTGATACCAAGAGATCCATATCTGTTGGAGACATTATGCTTTCTGGTAGCAAGCTTGATATGGGCACTGGTGATCTTACCAAGCAGGAAAATGAGGTTGGATGGGGTCTTAGGAGGAGGGCTACTTGGTATATATTTGATTGCTATTTCTGTGAGGCTGATTCAAACTCTTGGTCCTTTGCATTTTCAAGGTATACATATCTTGTTATAGTGTTGGCTAGCAAATTTGACTTGGAAATTATATAAATTCCAATTACTAACCTTGTTATTGTATAGTGAATTATCATCAATCCTATATTACCCACTTTTTCATTTTGTTTTTGAGGTGTAATAAGCTTATTTGCTACCTGTGAATGAAAGTATATATAGCTTTTTCTTCATTTTTCCTCTAAATCTCCATGAATGGTTTTCAAATATGAGATTTTGGCAAAATTGAAAGAAAAGTGCCAGAGAAATGAGGAATTCAGCACAAGTTAAGATGAAGAGAAATGGAAGAGAAAAAGTTGGATGTAACAGCTCCCCACTAGGAGACAAGCAGTAGTTCAATTCATCTGTGTAATCATCTACCAGAAACAAAAACATGCATGGTTGAGACAGTGATATGTAACATCAGGTTTTTTTATTTTATTTTGTTTTTAAAATCAGCGGTTCAGTGAACAAAAATTGAAATAGAGTAATACTCATCAACATTACTGATGTGAAAAATGTATATTATTAGTACCAATAAGTTTTAATTTTTCGAATTCGAATCCCCTAGATTCCGCATACCAATAAACTATTAGCTATGTAAAACTATAATAACTCATCAAAACCATCAATGAATGCATGAAGATGGCTTAATGAAAGAAACAAGAAAGGTGGGTCCTAGCTGAGAGGTCACAAAGCTTGTGGAAAATAGATGACTTTGTAGGATTATGTGCCCAATCCATTTGATCAAACTATCTCATCTTTGCATAGAGAGACGTATTGGTTTTGGTTTTTTCCTAACTTAAAACATAATAATTCATCAAAATAATGAACACAAAAATGTGAGAGAAGAGAAGCTCAAACACTCTAAAAACTCATAGTTATCAACCATCCTCTTCAACCTTTCATCTGCAATTCTTGACAAATTCAAATTGATACTGACACTCCAACTAAAGGATGTCTGCTTTTTTTTTTTTTTTTTGTTGTTGTTGTGAATGCAAGAGGAGAAAACAAAAGGATGTCTGCCTTTTACTGTGGACAACTTGACGCTTGAACCATCATTTGTTTTCTGAGGAAGAAAGGAGAAAAATGCAGAGAAAATTAAATGAAAATGTACTATTTATTTACATAATTGTTATAGAATCTTGCTTTAGGTTTTTTTTTCCTTGTTTGGTAGAAAGAAAGCCCAATCCAAAAATTTACCAACTATATTTTTCTCCCAAAAAAAAAAAATTACCCACAATATTGAGCGATAGGGTTTAAATCCACCTAATCCAATTTCAAAATCGAAGAGAAAAGCCATTAATTTCAACTTTATGCACCTTTCAAGCTTAAAGATGCCAATTTTAGGTGTAGAAAGCTGCCATTGTTGGCCTATATATTGGGTCCTTCCCCCAATCGGCTTGCCTACCTCAGCCTCTAAGCCTCATATACCAACTTGTAACATGTAATTTATTCCATCCATCATTTTCACTTTAATCACACCATTTTCGCTAGGAACTAGAATGTGGTCCATGTTTTGTATATTTATGTAACATTATTGGATTGAACATTAATTATTTTGCACACCTATTTTATATTCAAGTATATGATGCATTATTATTTTTCTTAACTGTCATAATCACTTCTCAATTACGCTCATTTTTCACATTACTATTACTTTATATCCATCAAGTTTTAACGAATGAGAGTTTAAAATACTTAAATTGAGAATCTCAATAAAGTCAATTATATATAAAAAGTCTCCGATGTGAGAATTTTAATTTGCTTAACAATTAGTTTTTAATAAAAAAATAATTAGTTTGTATATGTGAAATATATACAACCAATATGCAGAGATGTGTATGTGGATTTTATATGTAACAAGTATATAAATTTTATATGTAATATCTATATGAAAATCTTAACTTGAACTTAACAATAAGTTTTAAAAAAACAGAAAAAATAAAATGTATATGTGAAATGTATGCAACAAATGTGTAGAGATATATATGGATTTTATATGTAACATGTATAAGAGAATCTTATATGTAACATGTAATAAATATATGAATTTTATATGTAACATGTATGGGAGAATGTATATGTACTACGTATATTAAAAAAGGACCTTAAATTAACATTTCATATATATATTTTCACATATATGTGTAATAAGTATATGAATTTTATATGTAACATCTATATGAAAATCTTAACTTGAACTTAACAATAAGTTTAAAATAAATAAATAAATAAAATGTATATATGAAATGTATGTAACAAATGTGTAGATATATATATGGATTTTATATGTAATAAGTATATGAATTTTATATGTAACATGTATGGGAGAATCTTAACTTAACAATTAATTTTAAAAAATAAAAATATTAATTTAAGGTCCTTTTTTTAATTTCAATTCCCAACCCATAAAAAGTTGTGTTGGAAGAAAATTTAATTAGATAGAGTTTAATTACAAAAAAATTGCCATTTAAAGTAAAAATTATATATATATATATATATTGTATGTATATATAATGCATCATATACTTGAATATACATTAACATTAATTATTTTATTTATAATGAATTTTAAAAATATATGTTTATCTCAAATTTCATATTATTTTATAGTATTTTACGATCATTTTATATGTCCATCTTATTTCTACTTTTATACATATTATGATAGTTTTTCATTAACATGTATTATACTTGATTATTAGATATTAGAATCGTTATTAATCAATATTTGATTTTTATATAATTTTTTTATTTCATTTTATTTAGAATGTTAATTAAGTAATTAGTGTCACTAATATTTGAGATGAATGTGCATGTTTATCTCAAATTTAATAATTAATATAATCATACTTTACATTTTAACTAACAATATAACTTTATTCATACTGATATAGTATTTTATTTATAGTGAATTATATGATATTTTATTCATAGTAAATTATTAGGTAGTAAGTACTCTATAGTTATTTTACCTGTTCTCCTTTTTCAGTAATGTGTCTTGCATATGATTATTAGATATTTGACTCGTCATTTGGTCTTTATATAAATGTATTTGTTCTTTTATTAATTTGCTTCATTTTATTATGTTATTTTATTCATAGTGAATTATACGAGTGCATATTTATCTCAAATTCTATCAAATTATAATAAGTAATTTACGGTTGTAGTTATAATAAATTATGTACAGTAAATTATGATGATGAATTTATAGATTTATTAAGTAGAATTTAATTGTTCATTATTTTAAACTTGATTATTCATTGTATATTCATCACTTATAAATTCAATGTTTATATTTTGATTATAGATCATTTTAAATTTCATTGTTCATCGTGTTAAATATGATTATTTATCGCATGTTCATCATTTATAAGTTCAATGTTTATATTTTGATAGTACATTATTTTGAACTTCATTATTCATCATGTTGAACATAATTGTTCATTGCATGTTCATTACTTATTAATATTTAGGTTAATTAATTTAATAAGTAATAAAATTATATAATTATTTTAATAGAAAAATATTTAAAATAATATAAATATTATATAAAATAATATAAACACTATACAAAATAATATAAAAATAAAACAATATAAAAAATAAATGAAATTAAGATCATGTTTATATTAAAATAAATAAAATACTATAATTCACAAATATATAAAAGCTAATATTTTTTCATCTAAAATAATAAATAACAAATAATTAAAATACTCAATAATACTAAATAATTAAGTTAATTAATTTAATAAGTAATAAAAATTAATAAAATAAAATATTTAATAATTTAATAGAAAAATATTTAAAATAATATAAATATTATATAAAATAAAATAAAATAAAAAATAAATCAAATTAAAATAATATTAATATTAAATTTATATGGAAATGGTTGTTAATTATATTTGATTCTTATATCATACTATATATAAAAAATTAACGCTAAATTATCTGGCTTATTAATTATCTTGTCCATTATGATTGTTAATTTATTTACTATATATAAATTATCTTGTCCATTATATTTTTTTTACAGTGTCTTCCTAATATATTTTTATTAAATTATTTTTTCTTTTTAATATTAATTATTTTTTAATATATAAAATACAATTATCTAGTCATAATAGAATTGAACTTCTAATTAGTGAATTAATATTACTCACATATAAATTAAATTATTAAATAATAAAATTAATCAAATTGGTATTTTAATAAATTTGTCTATCTCTTATTCCTACTTTTATATATATATATATATATATATAGGGAGAGAGAGAGAGTTGGCATGATCGTATCTCCATATTATTGTATACATTGATTGTGATTCCGTAAATAAAATATTGGATAAAGTCAAGTATTTGAACTTCTTCCCACTTGGAGATATAAATATTCCACCCAAACACACTTCATTTTTATTGGCAACTTGCCAGACATTTCCAAACTTGATGTGGCCACGTCCAGAGTTGCTAACTATACTAGGATTCTATTGTTTATTTGTCATTTATTTAAAATAATAAGAAATAAATCATCAATGATATGATGACAAATAGTCTTAAGCAGATGTAATGAATATTGATTAATTAGTTCATAATTATGAAAAAGTTTGAGATCATATATACATCTTATTCAACCACATGCACAAAATCAAGAAGAAAATCAACAATTTAATCATTTGATTCTTATAACAATATATCATTGAAGGTACAATTAAGTTTCCAAATGTACCCTTCCCTCAGTATTGAAGAAGGAAACCCCCCCATGAAGTTTCAAAAGGCCAAAAGCCTTGGCCAGTCTTAGAGACAGAAAGCAGAAATATATGGCCAAGAGGCCAAATCCAAGAGACCTATCTAGTCTCATATTCTTCCTTGGCAAAATCACAAGTGCCCATAGCAATCCTCCAATCAAAAACCCTAAAGTCTCATAAAGAGAAGGATCTTGTGGGATAATATAAGGAGATGGGTAATTAGACCATGATGTTATAACAAATGACATACCCAAACCCAACAATGTATTGAACATGGGACCAGCATAGCAACCTGATATAGCA
This sequence comes from Balakata baccata, assembly GCA_949630135.1. NCBI lineage: Eukaryota > Viridiplantae > Streptophyta > Magnoliopsida > Malpighiales > Euphorbiaceae > Balakata > Balakata baccata. The sequence continues at coordinate 43,500 of CATIWF010130486.1, forward strand.
ATTTGGGCCCCATCTGCCCCACCATGCACTGCCATTGCCACATTAGCTATCAAATCACCAAGTGAATTGCCCCAAGCTAGCACGGTCAGCCCTAGCACTGAAGGGTTAATCCCAAATACATACCCTAATGATACCAACAAAGAAACCAATTCCTCAGCAATAACATAAGTCCATGTTACACTCATTACAAACCCACCAGCTAGCCAAGGGAGTAAGCACTTGATTGGTGGGCTAGATTTCTTAGTAGTAACAAATGCAAGATTCCCAAGAATTAATCCTATGATCCCCGCTGTTATGTAGGTCACTAAGCTGGTTTCAGAGCCTAATCTTTTTTCCCTTAGGGTATCACATAATGCAGCCAATAAAATTGGTGCCAACGTGACAGAAGTCACTGCATAGGCTTTTGACCATTTATCCTCACTAACAACAGGTATAGTCAATCTTCTTGGCAAGTATAAAGGTAGCTCCAAAATGTATAAAAATCTACCCATATAATAACAAAAAGATGAGTCAAGATTCAAGCACAATATTGAACTTGCTTTTTCATCTTCAAGAATGGTTTTGTCCACTAGAATTGGTTTTTCATCCTCAACATAACCAAGTAATGGTATGCCCAATTCCACCACATCCTCTTGGCTATCTATAGTGAAACTTTTAGAAGGAGGAGATATGGTTAATGGGTTCACCTTCTTTTCTTGTCTAGAGAGGAAGTGCATGAAGCAAACTACAATAACATAAAAGAAATATACAGAAAGAAAACAAATGGCAGCCCACAAGGTGACTTTTCCTATGCTAATAATGAAGAGAAGCGAACAAAGAGAGAAAAGAAAGAAGGAAACATCTCTGATGAAGCTAGATTTATCAACTGAAATATCTTGAGGACTTATAACCGTACTTATAACACCAACAACAACACTGGACACAAAAAATGCCCCACCCAATATACTATTTAGGCCAAAATCACCGTTGCTAGACTTAGTGAAGGAAACAATACTAGCAAAAACATCAGGAGCACCATTACCAAGGGAAAGAAGGGTGACACCAGCAATTGCAGGAGAAAGCTTCAAGATTTTGGACAAGTTTTCCAAGGAGGAGCAGAAGTATTCTGCAGCTGTATTACCTAAAAGATAGAATAAAACAGCAAGCCATACTAATAGAATAGCATAACCTAATATAGGAAATTGGCCACAAGTGCAGTAAAAGATTTTGAGATAGTTTATATACCCTTTGGGTCTGCACCCAATATTAGACTTGATATACATACACTTGAATTTGGAATCTGTATGATCATGAAGTCCAGTGCAGTCATTGCTTGTGACCAATTCTTGGACCGCTAAAGAAAAGTTTGTATGTTGCGCATCAGATTGCTCAAGAAAATATGAGATTTTGACATAGAATATGAAGAGCAAGATAAAGCTGGTATTAAGGAAAAGAGTGAATTTCTTGGGATGAGATTTGCATATGAAGCTTGCCATTCAAAAGGTTTCTCGTAGAAAAGAGTGTCTACAGGTGCAAATATTGAGAAGTGAAGTCCATAAATTTGAGAACTTCTGGCGGGTGATTGGAAATGTTTTTGGCTGGGTTATAAGGGGATTAAATCTATTGAATAGAAGCTTAAATAAAGGGGTACAAAAACAGTACGTGTCATGGACAATCAGTGTACAAAAAGCATTAGAAGAATATATGTATTGAATACCAACACAATCCGCTATACTAAGACAATAAGGTACAATGCCTCGCTATGTTTTACCAAAAATATTAAAAATTTTCGCCATAAATGTAAATCAGTGAGGATTTGGTCTATAAACTTGAACTATCACATCATTTTCTTAGGATTAGGATTTGAGGGGGGGGAAAAAAATATATATATATATAAGAGTTTTACTGTATTTTGTTTGGAAAAAAAAACTCTACATGTCTAGTTATTTAAGGAATGCTAAACTCTCTTTTACCTTATCCTTATTACCCTTTCCACTACATGTGAATGATACCTAGCACTTTTGCATGTTTTAACTACAATTCATTTTTCATGAGGCAATGCTTTTGCATGTCTTAATTACTATTTATTTTTCCTGAGGGACCGAATAAAAAATAACAAAAAAGTAGATGCTATGCATTATTCACAAGGTGAAAAAAGGTAATAAAAGAGAAGATATTTACAATTTCTTGTGGATGGTGGATTTTAGTATGCACAGGACTATTATAATAAGACCTACATAATCATTTACAGTTTGAAAATTTAGACTTTCTCTAACAACAAAATGCAGATTTCTGTGCATCGTTGTATACTCTAGTCTCAATGTGCAAATCTCTTAGTCTTCCTGGATACTGAGTTCAAAGTTGCCACCTATTTAATGTACTTGTAATAAGAACATTCAAGGAAACTTCCTAGCAGTTAGGAGAAGAATTCTTAGGAGCCATAGAAAATCTTCCTAAGCATGCTTTCAGATAGAAAACAAATACATGGAGAGCTAATGAAACTCATCAATCATATTGAAGCTTTTTTTTTTTTCAGTAAAAGTGTTGATGGATCTTGATTATAACGCAACGCTTATGTCATGTTTAGCTCACTAAACTAAAATTATTATCAGTTAATGATCATTTGGGTAACTTCATTTTTCTTTTTTACCCTTACAGGTAAACAATTATCATTCTTTGAATCCTTAGAGGGTGAAGGATTGAAGATGTTATCTTGCCTAAGTAGTACCATCTCAATACCCGATAGTAGTAAGAATTTGGTTGAAGTTGGGGCGATGCTTCCTAATCAAGCTGCACATGGAAACCCAATTCACAGAAATAAACACACTTGCACGTTTAGTTTTTGGGTAATATGTGGGTGGATAATTAGGCTATTGAGGGTCTAAACAACCCAACATTTATGGGTCAGAACAGAACAATCTCATTTTCAATTATATTGTTTCTAAATGGAAAGCTTCTTCAATACCCAATTTTCATTCCCATAATTTCTTTTGGGTGAAGATATCAGACGAGAACATAAAGAACGAAAGCTAATGCAGCTTCAGTAATTTTGTTCAACACATACATGCATTTGAGGACAATCTTCTACAAGTTCTTTAGTTAATCAGTTTTGTGCCCAATTTCATTTGTCAATTTCACTAGAATAAGGCAATACCACTTTAAAAAAAAAAAGAATAAGGCACTGCTGATTTCCCACAACCATCGAATTACATGGCCGTTGGCTTTTCAATTCACTATCGCTTAGCTTTTCAATTATTTAAAAAAAAAATGCACGCACATTGTTCCTTTGATTTTCCAGCTTTTTTCTTTTCCCTCATCATGAATTTTAAAAAAGCGAGATCAAATACATAATAATAATTAATAAACAATAACAATACTAATTTTATATCTTAAATCAATTTTTCTATCCACGCGTACTTCCAATATTGGGAGATGAAAACATGAAAGTAAGTTATATTTTCAGAAAGAATAGAAAGTCATAATTTGAGAGATGAAACATAAAAGTGAATCTATCTTTATGAAATGGTGAGTAAATAAGAAGCAATAATTAGCTTCTTTTTTTTTTTTTAATGGACTCTCTATAACGTTCAGTCAAAGCCAAAACACAAATAGAAATCCATAATGATATCATTATTCCCAAGGACATGGAATAACACTTCTACTGTTAGCATTTCATGACTTTCAGGTAAGGCCTATCCCCGAAAAGTCTAATCAATTTAAAGAAATTCTTAACCTAATTACTCAGTAATACACATAATTATTTTATCCACATAGAATACAATTAAAATAATTTAATTGGATTACTCTAATATGCCCGTCTGCAAATTAAATCTATCTAGAAATTTTTCATAAATTTGGTCACAAGTAATGCATTCTCAAGGAAATGAAATCCCAGATTTCTCTCTAATGCTCGCTCCTACATCATCATGATCATATAAATGCTTATTTAAAAAATAAAAATTAGATAAAAAAAAGGGGGTGGTGGGGCACGTGGTTACCTGGTATGAACGCAATTATGCATAGAAATGCAGCTCACTATTGCAAAAATAAAATTGCTTAGCTCAATTACGATTCTTGCACCATCAGCATTCTCACAAATGAATTGATACAATTCATGCCTGTATGAAGATGCATCAAAGTTTTTTTAAGTACCCAGTTGATCAGTTTAAACATTTCAGCCATGCCCCAAAAGCTACTATCATACACGACAAGCGCTGCTTAATGGAGAGAGAAAAAGGCCAATTACAAGGAAATGCTCTATCTACCATTGCTATGTCTAGATTTCTTCAGCTGTCTATTAGATGCAAATCAGACTTAATATCTACATCAATTCATGTAGGGATGAATAGCTGTCCCCAGTTCAGGACTCTCATCACCATCTTGCACTTCAACACCTTTTCTGGAAGCTGCCTGGTAAAACTTTTCACTGTGGTAGCCATGCAATCTACCCACTTGCCCATGAAAGCCGCTTATTGCGAACGTTCTGTTTCTGTTTCCATGACGCTCCTCATATGAGTCGTGCAGCCGATCTATTAAATCCATCAGATGTGCATACATTTCAGACATAGGGATTGCACAATTCGAAATTAGAATCTATCACAAGTTAGAAACACTTCAGAAAACTTGCACTAAAAAGAAGAGGCAAATGAAAATGAATAAAAAAATTGTTTTAAAATTGATATTAACCTATTGGTTATCCAATTTCCATTCTTATGTTATTAATTACAAATACTACAGAACTAAACAACGGACGCTTTAAATTGCTATACAGAAATTTATAAAAGGTTAACATAATAGCCTGCAAACTCATACTGAGATCAAACACGGTAGCTGATTAATCAGTTCAATATCTTTTCAGACTAACTTAAGTGATAAAATAAGTGGCGGAGCCACATTCACTTAAGGGTGGGCAGTTGCCCCCTTAAATATTTTTAAAAAGCATGATATTAATAGAATACAAATTTATATCATTTTTAATATTTGCCCCTCTTAAAAAATTAAGTCTGCCTAATCATAATTCAAAGATGTCTCCTAAAAAATAGGTTTGTCTTCCCTAACTCTGAGGTCCTAGCTCCGCCATTGGGTACAATATTATCATCAATAGTTCAGCACCTTGTCTTTCTGGAAATGCTTAAAGATATTATATATATATGCCAAAAATAGTACACACATAATATATAATAATTGCTTACAAAAATAAAATCTCAAAAAATTTTAAAATAGAAATTGGGTTTCAATTCAATTTGGATAACAGCAGTTGCTCAAAATGAAAATTCAACCTATGGAGGGTTGTAAGAAATCAATTTTTCTTAAGAGGTTGGTTTGGATTTGTGTGGTGGAAACGTTACTACACCTCCATTCAGATATAAACAAATCAACAAGGAAAAAAGAGATGATCATACTGAAAAGTGGCTCACCCTCATCTGACACATTAGCTAGTTTATCAAGTGCCTGAAGAATATCTCTTTCATGCTCCTACATCAAATTGCAAAATTACAACCTTAATATTAGAAATTGGCAATCCAAAGTTCTTAGTCATAAGGAAACGGTTTATGTAAAAGTGAAAGTGTAATGCTTCAGATGATGGTGGTGAAATTACTGCGAGAATGACCATGGCCTTCTGCAGTTGAACAGGGTCAGGGTTTTCTGTACCATAGGCCATCTGCTTGACCTGCTAGACTCAAAAGTTTCAGACATCAGAATAATACAGAGCTGACCGTGAAAATTATGAATTTAGTACTAAAGCTCTATGCCTGACTATTATATGAACTTGACAATGATTGAGTACTACCAATAATATACAAACTACAAAAAGAACCATTAATTCCAAGCAATTGCACTAACATCTGCTTGACCTGCACTAGCAGAACCGTTATTAAAGCCAAACAATGGAACTAAAGTTATATCTTCATTGTTAGTATCAGCTACATGATAATCTAGAACAATCCATTAGCAACAGGAATGCATTTCTGTTCTATGTGCATCTATAACCCCACCACAAACTCAAACTTAAAGTGAGATAAACTCCACTGAAAATTATATTTTATGGATCATCATGTATTGTAGTATCAGGGTATTGTCAATAAGTCAGCAATTTGCCTACTAGTACTACTAAAAGTGGGTAAGCCAGCGTCAACTTCTTCAAACTTAAAATAGGCTAAGCTCCCTCCACTCTTCTAGAGCTCATACCTACATTCTAGATCATCCAATTAAAAGATATCCCTACAGTACTAAGGTACTGGCAATTGTTGCTCCTTTCATATGATCTTACAATAATTACATATTTACATCTTTAGGTTCCTCTGAGACAGCCAGTAAAGCAAATACAATGTAGCATCCAGTTTTGGTGAAACAGCTTATTAGATGAAAATTTGTGCTGCCTCACCTCATGAATAACTGTATCTGTAGCCTGAATCTCGATGGACTCTGAGCAATTCTTGAATTTTCCGGTACTGAATATATGAAAATCATTACTTAAATGGGATTGTGATGGTTCTCCTTGTTTGTTACTCAGCACCCCTTGAAGATTATAATTATCTTTGTAGACTCCATAGGGGAGAATGCCAATTCAACACATTACTGATTGTTCCTGAATTGTGCCTGTTGATGCCCAGGAGACATTTTAATGCAGTACAAGTATATAAAAATTCAGGAAAATAAAAGTCGAACTTCCAATGCTATTGGACCTGTCATCAAATTAGCCACAATGCTCACAGTATTGGTCCCAGTTATCTTGATGATGGTGTTTTACACCCTAATCAAGTGTTCTATATATTACTTTCACCAAACGTGGGCACTCATAACAATCTTTAGTTAAATTTCGCATTCATTTCAAAACATATATTATTTAATTGCAACTGAAAAAATCAATCAAAAAGAGCAATCACATGACTTCCGAATGCCTACATAATGGAAAGGTGAGACTTTTCAAATGAGGTCTACTGTTCCAAACTCAGACTTGGACAGTATTATCATACAGAGAAAATTGGTGGGAAGACCTCCTTCCAAAGGAGCACACCAAAGGCCTCTTAGTCAGTAAAGTAAATATTGTATGAAACATGATGAACAGTCTTCAGCTCGAACAATTTCTACTTACCGGTGCAGAAGAGAGTATAGATGCTGAATAAGGTTTATCATGTGACACATATTGTTCAGATTTTGAACAAGGACGACAAGCAGGCCTTCGTTTTTTGGGGAGAGCATTATCCACAGAATCAGTAAAATGGCCAGGAGCACTCACTTTAGTAGGTAGTGATTCATGAGCACCTTTCCGCCATTCCCTGCATTTAGTGAGTAGATCATCCACACGTTGAATTACATGAAAATGATCACAAAAGGATGCTAGAACTATGAGAGACACAAAGCAAATTGCAGACACCTTATCCTTTTCACCAGCTCATCTAATTAATTTTCACAAGAATTTGACCATGCTCAATGTCTGTGACATTCAGTTCCTTCCGGAGTTCAGTAATAAGTCCCTCCTTACCCTGTAAATGTTAAAGAAACTTAAGTAGGCAAATAAATAAATGGTGATATTGGACATATATCATGAAAGATAGGGACAGTACATGCAACTCGTTCTTTTTTTTTTTCTCTTTTTAACATGGACAATACATACAACTATGAAGTTAGTTAAATAGGCAGCTTCAAAGGGGGAAAATTTACCCATGAGACTAGATCAGATTGAACTATGAAAGCCCTCAAAACAGAACAGTATGCCTCTTTTTCCACACTGTGGATTTGGAATTTAATGTCCATTTCATTCTTTCCACAATGGTCTTCAATCAAAGACATTCTCGGAACACCAGAACTATGACCATATGGAGGACTATTTATGTCATACATCATAACTTGTCCACAACTTCCTGACATGAACATCATTTCAAATAGTGAACCTCTTGAGAGCTAGAAAGCAATAAAGTTCTATTAAACATGTATAGTAAAAGAGAAGGCATATCATCTAACTTATTGTTCAAATTACCATTTGAATGAGACAAACTTCTTTCAAGCATATAAAGGATCTCTTCTACAAAACCATAGGCTATTTTACCCCAAAGGCAAGAAGGCATGCAGGATAGCAATAGTTTACTTAAGTGTATAGTTATCTTTCATGATGAACTTATTATCATATAAAATGAGCTAAACTTATCTTTTGATTGCCACTCATAATGAGAACTCTTGCCGATGTAAAGGGTTTTCAACTATGCTAAACCAATGAATAATCATCCCATCAAATTGAAAACCTTCGAGCATTTCCAAACAGAAAAGGTATATGCAAGGAAGCAGTTTCACCCCAGAGGTAGGGATCCATGCAGGAATAGCAATACTTCAACAGTTCCTAATATTTCCCTCTCCAAACATATCATGAGTAAAAAAGTTGATCTTTCATGCCTGCACATGCTGCTTATAATGAGAACTCGTTTCCCATATTTTTAAAGGGTTTTTAATTTAATCTGAACCAAGTAAATAATTATCTTCTCAATTGAAAAGTTTGTGAACATTCCAAACACAAAGGAATCTACATTCTAGATCAAAACATCAATAATCAATATTTCCATTCCCACAGCTGTCTCTGTAAATTGGAGAGATACCAATGAGAAACAAAACAGTTATCCGCTCTTAGTATGCCATAGTTCCAACTTTTCCAGAACACCGTTATCTGTTATAGGTTAACAAGTAACAAGCAGGTAAAGAAGATAAAAACAATAACTTTTTTCACACAAAATCGGCAATATAAGGTAGATTACGGCTAGATTCAAGGAAAGTAGACTACAATTCATAAATAGATCTTCAAAACCGACCCCTTTCCCACCACTCTACTGACAACACCAAAATAAAACAATGTCATGGTGCCCAATCTAAAGCACCCTATATGAGTCTCAATAAAGTTCAGCACCTCAAAGGTACAGAAGTCAGCAATATAAAGGAGAATGCACCCGCGCTCTCTACCAGTCATGAAAAATAGAAGCATACAACTCTTCAACAAGAGATTATCTTTCTTTATTAGGAATATATATAATTTATTGCTTTTTTCTGTCCATTATGTGTCATAATTTGTATTTCTAGCGTGGCATGGCATTTGCTTCTACTCATGAAAGCTCCCATTCCCATACACAAGTGGGTCAAGCATGTTCCCAACTTTCCAGGCAACCCAAAAGCGTGTATTCTCTCTCTCGACACATTTTTTTAATATGCTACCCGACATAATACGCACTCAATACATCACACAGAACATATAAAATGCACATTTCATTAACCTCTCCTCCCTCTCGGAGCAGCCAAAAGGGGAAGCGAAAAAGAAAAAAGAAGATGATAAATAATAAAAAGAGATAAATCTCTACGTTAAAAAATCTTGATACCATTTTCTTAAAAAAACCCAAACCTTATCAAACCCACAAGTTCTGAAAAGAGTAGCAGAATACAAACTCCAGCTCTAGTGTTTTGAAACTGAAAATAAACTAAACACACTTCGAATCAGAGACACACATTCAGATGAGTAAAAATTATTTGTTGGCTAGGGCCTCGTGGAGCGTGGAAAATTTGCCTATAATCTCTTTGCTGTTTGAGTATTCTCGAAATCGAAAAGGAAATGTGAGGGGAAAAAATGAGAAGACGGAGAAGATAAAAGAATGAGCATGATTTTTCAAAAATGAAAAGTGAAAGTTACCAGTGGGCTCGTTCTTCGTATTGAGAACAGAGAAGAGATTGGCATATCAGCTAAGCTGAATCAAAATGGAAAGGGTTCATCAAGCGTCTCCGTATTTTTTTCCCCCTTTTCCACGGGAATATTATGCCGGGAACGAATGCCCCATCGACAATGCCGGCGAACTGTAATATCCGCTGTGGCTTTGTGTTTGGGTTTTAACTGTTTATATGCATATTCAGATATTCTTTCTTTTTGTTAATTACATAGTATTTTTATTTTAATAATTTTATTATTTTTTATATTCTAAAATTATATGATTTTATTATGAGACATTTTTCTTAATTAGTTATACAGATAATCCTAACAGCATTATTGTGCTTAAATATCAATAAATAAATATATATTTCCCTATACATTGAGATGAGTATAATTTCTCAACTCAGAATAAATTAAATTCAAACAAAATTTATAATTTTACATAGTATAAATATATTAAACTCTTGCAAATGTTGGTTGATAATAATGATAGAATTCTAATTCAAAAATTTCATAATTCTTAGAAATTAAAATATTAATTAATCTCTTACTGTTTTCCCTAACATATTTCTCTCTGACTTTTTATTTGTAAATGAGCTAGTTACTTAATGTTTAACTATTTCAAAGGTTGTTGCTATTTTCCTCCCATAATGTAAATTGAATTTATCATATCATTTGTAAATTAATCTAAAATATATATTTAATTATTTTATTTTTATTATTATTTTATTAAATTGTCTAATAAACTGCATATTTACTTAAAAATTTCTTCTCCCTTTAAGCTAACAAAAATAAAATTTCAAATTTATAATACATCAATGCACACACCTTAACATCAATTGCTCCCTCCGTTCCATTATGTAGATATTTTGGGAGTTTTTTTTTTATTTCAAATTATCTGTTATTTTAAATTGTCAATAAAATATTAATTATAATTTTAGAATTTGTTTTACAATTTTATCCTTATAAATTTTGCTATTTTATTATTTAAAAAATAATTAATGATTTGTTTAAATATTTTTAATAAATTGTAATATGTATTAT
>CATIWF010130535.1:0-11172 GCA_949630135.1 Balakata baccata
TATAGGAACATGACATTTGTAATTTGGGTTGTCTATCCGCATATGTATAAATTAGTAAATATGTAATAGTGTGTATATGTGATGCTTAGCTGTCAAATGTTGCAAAGTGATAATGTTATATGATTCAAAAAAAAAAAATCCCTCCTTATAAACAGGAGTATGTTCCATTATATGCCATATACGATAACATGATATAAGTATAAGTGATATCCATAGGTATAAGGTGTTACATATTGGATAGTGGATGCTTAAGGCCATGATCGGAAGTTAAAGTCTCTTCATAAACATAAAACATGTGGATGGAGGTAAGGTTACCTTTGGAAACAATGCTAAGGGTAAGGTAATTAGCATTTGTTCTATAGGACTTGATAGTATTTCAATTATTGAGGATGTGTTACTTGTTGATGGTTTGAAGCATAATCTCTTAAGTGTGAGTCAATTATGTGATAAAAGAAATCAAGTCATCCTTAGCTCTAATGGATGTCTAGTGACCTCTTTAAAAGGTCAAGAGATATTCAAAGGAGAAGGAGATGACAACACTTACATAATTGACTTATATAAGTTAACTAATGTTTCCTTTAGTTGTCTTATTCTATTAGTGAAGAATCTTGGCTATGACATAGAAGGCTTAGACATGCAAGTATGAAACTAATTCAAAGCTCTACCAAGGATGAACCAGTATATGGGCTCCCAAAGGTCAAGTATTTGAAGGATAAGACTTGTGAGCCATGTCAAAGAGGAAAGCAACACAAATCATCATTCAAACTCAAAAATGTTGTAAATACTTCTAGACCTTTATAACTTTTGCATCTTGATTTGTTTGGATCTAGTAGAGTTGTTAGCTTAGGTGAAAACATTATGCATTTGTCATTGTAGATGATTACTCTAGGGTTACTTGGGTAATTTTCTTAGCTCATAAATGTGATGTTTTTGAAAATTTCAAGCACTTTGCCAAGAGAATTCAAAATGTAAAGTAAGCATATTGACATTAGACATAATTTTTTAAGAGATAATGTCCAAAATGGTGATGTGTTAGAATTTATTGATATTGATACTAACAACCAATTGGTAGATATTTTTACCAAGCCCCTTAGTGATGATACATTTAGTTTTATAAAAAGAGAGTTTGGTATACTTGATGGGAATACTTGGATCTAAAATTCTTTTAAACCATGTATTCTTCAACATTTATATATGAAAATGGCTATGTAATTTATGTGTTTCTTGATTGATTTGTATGCATCTTATTCACTCAATGAATGTTTGTATATGTGTGTTGATATTTTGGATCCCTTGAAAGATAAATCTAATGGCTTAAAAAGTTCAAATTATCATAAATTATTCATGATGATCATCTATGATATGCTGCACTAGGATATTTGAAATTTTACCCAGCCGTTACAACTATTTAATATATCATGCTCGAGAACCCCCTTGTCAGTCGGGACCTGCATGCTGGCAGCTTTTTTGTAACTGCCCCCAATCATTTCAATTCTGCAATAATTCCTCTAATACCCTTACAAACAGTCATCTTGACCCTTGAACTTTTATAAATACCCTCATTCTCCTTTTCTTTCACTCACTTTGCCTTTTAAACACTTTCTAAATTTTATTTCTCAAGGTTCCTCGATTCTCTTCATCCAAACCATCTTTCTTCTCTCTCAAGTGGCACTAAAAAATGGCACCTCTAAATCAAGAGCCTTCAAAGGCAAAGGTGTGGAAACCTCTTCCTTTAATTTTTCTTCCTTCCAAGACATCTTTAATGCATTCTCTAAGGAAGAAAAATTGCGTTACATGCAAATCACCTCCAAGAAATTCATCTCCAACTGCACTTTGGTCCTTGATGACCTTGAGAAATTAGGGGTAAAGGACGAGATTCTCTATACCATTGAAGAAATGGGTTGGACCAACTTTGTCATGCCTATGGAGGATGGGCATGATGAGCTCACTACCGAGCTTCTCTCCACTCTCCAAGTAATCAAGGATGCCAAACATACCCTCAGATACTACGAAATTCAGTTTCGCATATTTGGCTAACAATAAGAAACGACGAAGCAACAATTTGTGGATGCTTTTGGCTTAAAAAAGGTTGGTCTTCTTAATCCCCAAGGAATGCATCTTTCCTACCTTGATGTTTGGCGAAATATCTCTATTGAAAACCACCTTGATAAGAAATCTAATGCTAAACGCATAAAACACACTCACACATTTCATCCTTCATCGCATAATTACTTTCACCATTAATGCTGGAAGTGAGAGTAATGAGAAGGTTACTCAAGAAGTTTTTTACCTTTATGCGATAATTTATCACAAGCCCACTGAGACAGCTCTTCTTCTTCTTAAGAAATTTCTTTCCATGGCCACCACCACAAAAGGTACCATTTCCCTCCATGCCTAAATTACTTATCTTGCAAAACACCTTGGCCTAATGATGGAGGAAAATATTTCTCTTCTTTCTTCCTCTCGCTCCCAATTTGATAAATTTTTGCACATCAAATACCTTTTGAATTTGTAAAGCAATCGCAAGGCCTTACAAGGAGGTAGATCAATTCTTATATGCCTTTGGAGAGCATAGAGCTCAAAAGGCCACCCAAGAGGCTATAAGGAAATGTGCAAGGTTGTCTATAGGAGGAGAAGGCTCAAATGCTTCAAATATCCCTCATCCACCTATGCATCAACCAAGGCATGTCACCTTGCAAAATCTTTATGACTTTCAAATGCAATTCTTCAACACTATGAGAGATATGATGCAACATCTCCACTTAGATATTCAAAGCATACAAGGGCAATTAAATTTAAGTATTTACACTCATAGCTTTGAAGTGGCACCTCCATTTGAAAGGGAGCAACCTCTTCAAGAGGAGAAGAAAGAGGGTGATGAAGAAGAAGAGGAGGAGGATGATGAAGAAGGAAATGTTTAGCCTAGTTTTACATGTCTTTTCTTTATTTTTTATGCTATGTATCTTAGATGTGTGGTAAATCATGTTTAGATAACACATTTCTTATTTAATAAAATGTCTTGATTGCTTGTTTTATTCTCCTTGATGATTGCTTTATGCATTATTTCTTTTTGATCTTGATAAAAGGGGAGAGTAACTATGAAAATTGAAGCAAAAAATCAAAGTAATTCTCAGATTGGTAACTAAGTTCAAAATGTTGACTTTTAACAATCTTGTTTGACTTAGTTATTCCATGAGTAATCTTGCTTCAAATGATGTGAAACTCTGTATGCATGTTTCTTAGTACTTTAATTTAATAATTGCATTATCAATCTGTTATTTTAACTTAGTTTGATTGTCAAAATCAAAAAGGGAGAGATTGTGTGACCTTAGGGTGATTGCTCTTCATGTTGATCTTGACAATCAAATTAAATGTTACTAATACTTTCATTAGCGTTGTTTTGATAATGTCTAAAATTTCAAGACATTTGCTCTTGATTTATAGAATGAACTAGTCAAAAATTTCATATAGATGTGTAACTCTTGACCGGGACTATTTTTCCGACTGGGAAACATGTGTATAGACTGGAAAATATTAACCCCTAGACTTCCTAATGATCCCGTAGAGAATACAGATCGGGAAAGAGACTTTTCCTACTAGAAAATTGTATGTACAGACCGGAAAAAGGGAGGCACAATTGGAAAAATAAAAAAGACATGACCGTTGATTAGCGCCCCAACCAAATTGTACCACGTCATCTGAGAAGTCAAAATGACCAACATTGACTGACCAAGGTCCCTACCGGGAGATACTCGAAACCAACAGTACAAAGTCCCTTGGAACAAGTAGCATTGAGCTAGTCCCAACCGGAAAACCTTGAGTCCCGACCGGAAAATTCATATAGGAACTAGTAGTTGGAGTCTTCAGCCAACTAGATATTGCCACGTGTCAAGTTAGGCTATTTCATAATCAGAAAACCTTCTCTGCAGGTAGCATTAAATGCATTTATAAGAGAACGTTAGAAAGATTTATGACACTCATTTGTAATGGCTATATAGTGAGAAATCAGTATAAATAAGTATAAATACCCTACCAAAAGGTCATTTAATACATCCAACTACTTTGATCGTGCCAGAACTCTTGCAAATTGATTTATCATCTTTCTTTCATTAATTCTTGTAAGGATTTAAGTGTTAGCCTCAAGCACTTGGGTTTATCTTGTAATTAGGCAGTGTGTGAGCCAAATTACAAGAAATTGGTTGCTGTGAGAGTTATTAAAACACAAGGGAATTTTAAATTGAGTGTTAGCCTTGTAAAAATACCATAGTTGGAAGTGAGCTAGGTAAAACTCCACTTGTAATCTAAATGTTAGACTAGTGAATACCCAATTGAGATTGGGGAGATGAGTAGAGTTAGTTAACATCCAAACCTCTATAAAATTCGTGTGTCTCTTTTTTCTCTATTTTTTTCATCATCATTGTGTACACTAAAATTTTAATTTTCCACTAATTCATCCCCCATTTTTATTGATTGTTTGGGCAACAAAAATCAAATATAATTAACAATCATTAATATTTAAATTAAAGGAAATTATTGTTATTATTATTATTTATTTAATAATTATGATTCCAATTATTAAAAATCACATGCGCCGCAAGTGGATGATTGAAAATTGAGAGGACATGCAAAATGACCATAAAAGTACTTACTATATCTATTTTATATGATTTTTAATAATAGACAAATTAATAATTTGAGGGATGAGTAAAATAATTGTAAAGTATATACTACTTCTATTTTATATATGATTATTAATATTGAACAAATTAGTAATATTCATATGAGTTATAATACAAATTTAATATCTAATAATCACATATAATGCAGATTAATGATTGTCTCAACTATTAATCAACTCATAACATATATAAAATAGAGCTAATAAATACTTTATGGTCATCTTGTTTGTCATCATATTCATACTAATTTTGACATAATACACTAGTACTTCCCTTAAGTTTGAAAATATACGATTTGCTCTCTGTAATTTGACATAATATACTAATACCTCATTGAGATTTGAAAAAGAATATAATACACTAGTAAAAAAGAGTATTCTCTTTTTCTCGGGGATATATTAGTCTAGTAAATTAAATTTATAGAGAGGTATTAGTACAATATGCCAAGACTTTAGAGGGTAAATAGTATAATTTTCAAATATCAGGGAGATACTAGCATATTATATCAAACTACAGGAAGCAAATTGTATATTTTTCAAATCTCAAAAAGATGCTAGTGTATTATGTCAAACTAGAAGGAGTAAATAATAATTTTTCCCTTTATATATGATTCTTAACAATTGATAAATTAATAATTTTATGAAATTTGAAATAAACATGCACTAATATAATTTACTATGAATAAAATAATATAAATTTAATATAATATTTTAATATAAATTTAATATTAATATTATTTGATTTATTAAATTTGATTTATTTTTTATATTATTTGATTTTTATATTATAATATTATTTTAAATATTTTCTAGTAAAATATTAAATATTATTAAAATATTAAATATTTAAATTATTTTATTTTATTAATTTTATTACTTATTAAATTAATTAACTTAAATATTAATAAGTAATAAAATAATTAAAAGACGAAAGAAATTAATAAAAAATAAAAATTTATGAAAACCAAGTTGTGATTAATGAAGAATCCAATATATAATAATTACGTGTAATGCCTCTATTTTATATATGATCCTTAATATTTGAGATAAAGATACACTCTCATGCCAAATATTAGTAGCATTATGATTTTATCTATGAACATAAGTTCCATTAATATTGAAATGAAGTTAGCTTACCAATATTGTTATGACATTATAGCTTTATATTTAGCTCAAATATTACTAATGGCTCGTTTGGAATTGAGTTTCTAAAAATTACTTTTTAGAAAAAAAATTTGTATTTTCAATTTATTTTGAGTTTTGAAAACTGTTTTTGATAGAAGTAGGTAAATTGATGTTTTTTTTAAAAGTATGTTTGGAAAAAACAATTAAAAAAAATCAGTCATTTTAATAAAAAAAATTCAAAATATACTTTTAGGATACTCAACAGCAATCTTAAACACCTTCTAAATAAATGAAATAAATTAATAAAAAAATCAAATGGTAATATTTAATAATTACATGCAAGACACGTCGTTAATAAAAATGTAGTATTTATTAAAACTAAACATTTACATCAAAAGTAGGGATGACAACGGGTAGGGTACCCACAAAAAATGCCATACTTGAACTCGATTATATATACACTTATCCGTACGCGTCCCAAACCACATTAGTATTAGATGTTTGATTACCCGTTTATCATTAAAAAATTTAAAATAAAATAAAATTTAAACTAAATAAATAATTAAAAATTAATAAAAATATACAAACAATCTATTATAAATTATTACAAAACTAAATAAAACAAACAAAATAAAAATTCAACACATTTAAATTAAAATAATTTATCAAATTATATAAAAATAATATTAACACAATAAAATTTAAATATTCTACATTATGATAGAAAAATTATATTTCAAATTTTCAACTTTGATTACATTTTTAATTCAACAACACATAAAAATAATTAATTATATCATTATATTCAATAAATTATAATAAAATAAATTATATATATATAATCGGTTTTATCAAGCAACGGGTACCCCAGAACCTCTACCCGCATTCGTCCAAAAACTCTAGTAGATTACTTATTAGAGTTTAATAAGTTCGGATTGAGCAGATACCCACGAAACATGTACCTATTGTCATCCCTAGTTATAGCATATGGCCACATTGTATGTCGGGAACAATTATTTACACAAGATTCTCACAGATCCATTATGTTGAGGCCTAAGCCCATTATAATAATTAAAGTTCAAGACCCATAGAAGTTTAAAACTCATATCCATAAGGGATCAAATACTTGGGCAAAAAGCAGTCAGAATGAAATCCCTAAAGATGAGGAGCACTTCAGATGTAGTTGATGAGGAGTAGCAAATTATGGAGAAAATCGTAGAACTAACAGCTAAAATATATTGGTACTAGGACAGTTAGAGAAAGTGTAGAGAGTGGGCAACAGTTTATTTTGGTTCTTAGGCTATTAAAAAGGAGAGCATCCACAAAGCAAAACACAAAACCAATCAACCAACAACTCAATCAGCAAATCAACAAACACTCAATTCAACAAATTTAGCATATAGCATCTCAGCATTAGTTTCTTTTTTCAAATATAGATATGTTCATTTCAATTCCTATCAACTTCATTGTCGTTCATTAAATTTAATTTCATCAGTAAAATCATTTTTCTTCAAGTATTGCCTCTATTCAATATTTATTTTCCTCTAAGTTTCATATGCTCACTAGCTTAATTTTTATTATCGTCAAATTACTTTCACATGCTATCAATTCCATTAGCAATTAGATTTAAGCGTACTGTCAAAGAAATTTATGATCCTACAATCATTTGATTAGAAGTCAAGGCACAAATTTCATCTTTAGTTTAAAAAATACTTTAATTTTTCCGACACACTCGCACTCATTTTCTCTGCTAACATTCTTTTTGGCACAGAAATCGCTAACATTCTTAATATAAAATAAAATTAAAGATATTTTCAGTACAAAAGAGTTGTATACACGTTGACTCAAAATTGAACTTTTTTATTGAATCCTAACTAATTAATTTAATAAGTAGTAAAATTAATAAAATAATTTAAATATTTAATATTTTAATAGAAAATATTTAAAATAATATAAGTATTAATATAAAATAATTTAAAAAATAAAATAATATAACATAAAAAATAAATTAAATTAAAATAGTATTTATATTAATTTTATATTAAAATAAGTAAAATAATATAATTCATAAATATATCAAAACTAATGTTTATATTATTAATAATGAAATTTTATTTGGTTGATGGATAATAAATTATGTATTGTGAATTATGGTAATGAATTTATAAGTTTATTTATTAGAATTTGATTGTTCATAATTTTGAATTTTATTATTCATTATGTTAAATTTGATTCCTCATTGTTCTGAACTTAATTATTCATTGCATGTTTATCACTTATAAGTTCAGTGTTTATGTTTTGATTACTTATCGTTTTAAATATGATATTCATGACTTTGAATTTGATTGTTCATTGCATATTATTCATCACTTATAAGTTTAAATATTTAGTTTATTGAACTTTTAATTAAATAATTTAATAAGTAGTAAAATTTATAAAATAAAATAAATATTTAATATTTAAAATAAGATAAATACTACATAAAATAATATAATATAAAAAATAAATGAAATTAAATTAATATTTATATTAATTTTATATTAAAATAATATAATAATTAAGTTAATTAATTTAATAAATAATAAAAATTAATAAAATAATATAATTTAAATAATTTATGTTTTAATAGAAAAATATTTAAATAATATAAATAAATATAAAATTAAACAAAAAATTAAATATAAAAAATAAAAAATTATATATAGTGAATTATGTTGATGAATTTATAGGTTTATTAATTATAATTTAATTGTTTATCATTTTGAACTTTATTATCTATCATTTTAAACTAGATTACTCATTATTATGAACTTATATACTCATTACATATTCATCACTTATAGGTTAAATATTTATTTTTTGATTGCTCATCTTTTTAAATTTTATTGTCTATCATTGATTGTTTATCGTATGTTCATCATATATAACACATTTTTTATTGCTTTTTGTTGCATACTAAGTTACTTAATTATTTTATTACTTATTAATATCTATATTATTTAATTAAGTTGATTAATTTAATAAGTAAAAAATTAATAAAAATATAATTTAAATATTATATTAATATTAAAATTATATTAAAATAAATTTAATAATATAATTCACAAATATATCAAAATTAATATTTTTTTATCCAAAACCATAAATAAAAAATAATTAAAACACTTAATATTACTAAATAATTGAGTCAATTAATTTAATAAGTAATAAAAATTAATAAAATAATTTAAATATTTACTATTTTAATGGAAATTTTTTAAATAATATAAAATATA
Organism: Balakata baccata; assembly: GCA_949630135.1. NCBI lineage: Eukaryota > Viridiplantae > Streptophyta > Magnoliopsida > Malpighiales > Euphorbiaceae > Balakata > Balakata baccata. Next base: position 9,079 of record CATIWF010130535.1, read on the forward strand.
AATTAAATTAAAAAAATATTTGTATGGAGATAATAGTAAATATTATTTTTCTAGTAATAATAAATTATATACGGTGAATTATAGTGATATATTTATAGATTTATTGATTAGAATTTGATTTTTTATCGTTTTAAATTTTATTGTCTATCATTTTAAACTAGATTGTTCATCGTTATGAATTTGATTACTCATCACATGCTCATCACTTATAAGTTCAATATTTTTTTATTGCTCATTATTTTAAATTTTATTGTTCATCATTTTAAACTCGATTGCTCATAATTTTAAACTCGATTATTCATCGCATGTTCATTACTAATAACACAATTTTTATTACTTTTTATTGTTTACTAAGTCATTTTATTATTTTATTACTTATTAATATCTATATTACTTAATTAAGTTGATTAATTTAATAAGTAATAAAATTAACAAAATAAAATAATTTAAATATTTAATATTTTTAATGGAAAAATATGTAAAATAATATAAATACTACATAAAATTATATAAAAAGAATAAAAATAAAAAATAAATCAAGTTAAAATAATATTTGTAACGCCCACGAATTAGAGATTAAAAGTTAGTTTGGATTATTAAACACACAAAAAAATGAGAAGGATTTAATTCGGGTCTAAAATGAAATAATTATAAAGTTAAGAGATTAAAAGAAGGCTTAATTATGCAAAAAAAAAAATTCCGAACTTTGTACTTTGATACAATTATATATAATTCTATTTTCATAACAAATTTAGTTTCAGTATCATTGAACGACACTCCAAATATAACTGGCATTGATATAAATTGTCTAATCAAACTTAATCCAATGACATATTAAAATAAATAATCAATTTATGTCAGAGTCAGTTAGGTTCTGAATCAAAGCTATATTTGTTACGAAAATAGAAGTTTATATAATTAAATTTAAAATTTTAAAGAATTGACTATAACCGTAACAAATTGTAAAGTTCATTATTTTTTTTTAATGTAATTTAGCCTTAAAAGAAAAATAATGAAAATTTATAAAATAAAAAAAAATGATTCAATAATATTATATTATTATATATTATAAAAAGGAAATAATATTATATTTATATATATATATATATATTATATTAAGTCAAAAGTTGTGCACGCTGATGGATCAAGATGGAATACACGTGCTTCAAGGAATAGATTTGGGCACCCTTAGGTTAACTTTAAACGCAATGTTTTGTTGCTCTGCAGACTCTATACACTAGAATAAATACTCAGGCTTTTCACTTCACTGCCCCTTTTCCCAATGCAAAAAAAGTTTTTCCTCCGCACTTTCTATTTTTTTCTTCTCCTCCATTGATACACTTTGTCCAACATAGAAGAAGCTATATCAATATTGGATTTTAATTTTTAGTACACCATTCTCACTTATTTAACACAAATTTAGAGTTCTTGATTTTAAGAACACGACAGGATTTTGATTTATGATTTATATATTCTGTGTTGGGCAAGGAAACTATTGGTGGAGAAGACTACCACGCCAAGTGAGATTTTAAGGTGGATTTTGTGGTTCCAAAATTAGGTCTGTAAATATACTGATAATTATTCGAATATTATTACTATTTATTTTGTAAATTATTGACTTGATGATTTTTGAATTTAATATGGAACACGTGAATTTTATATCTGTGTTATTGGATTGTTGGAAATAAATTGGTTGATTTATTAGGACCCGAAATCACTTAGTCACTGGAAAAGAAAAAAATGAAGAATAATAATGGAATAATTGGTGATTTATTTTGGAGTGATTAATCGGTTATGAGACTGGAAATTTTTTTAGAACACTGGAACTAGTTTCTGTTGGTCTACGTATTGTTGGAGTATTAGAGATTAATTGTTAGAAAAATTTTTGGATGAAATTATGATTTAATGACATTGAATATTTAGACTGAAATTGAAGAAAACTAGAAAAATTGAGACTGATACCGAGGATTAAAATGAAAATTTTGAGGACCAAAAGTTAGCTTTGGCTTGCGTGCTGCTAAAAGTAAAGTAATTGCATCACTAGTAACTCACTGCATAGTTATTCTCGGTTCTGATTCAAATTGATTGAGTGTT
>CATIWF010130537.1:0-19029 GCA_949630135.1 Balakata baccata
GCAGTTATTATTTGTTCAACAGTATTAAATTATTTAATTCATTTTTCATGTGACTAAGCTTACATAAGTAGGTAACATAGTCAACAGAGATAAATATAACTGAGATGAATAATTACACTGTGATAATTATAACTCATAGTCATATTTTTGCGATAAAATCTGTGTTGTTTGTTTAATTTTATTGTTTTAGAGTATTGACCGAACAATTGAATAAGATGTGATTAAAAAAAATACACAATAAGGATATTATAAATTGGCATGTAAAATTTTATTCTATTTTATTTTTTTTTAATTTTACAATTCGTCAGTTGGATAATTATAATTTGCTGTATTACATTGATTGTACTGATTGGTAGAATTCGTAAGCAATTAATGGCTAGATTTATTATTATTATTATTATTATTATTATTATTATTATTATTATTATTATTATTATTATTAAAACTGTATTAATTTGTTAATTGTAATTTATGCATATTTCGACCGAACAATGAAATGAAATGGGATAAAAAGGACATAATCAGAAAGCTGGGAATTATCATTGGAATTTTGTCGACTACTAGCTGGGCTTAAAGGTAGGCATAATTATTTTAAATTGTAAATTATTCTTGCTGTATCATTGAGTTAGGTCTTTTGTATAATTAATTAAAAAAAGAAATTTATGCCTAAAAATAGTTATTACATAATCGTGCAAGTAGTTGGATATTATTTATTAGTAAACCACTAAGGAGGTGGTGTATTAATGGACACTTCAAATGTTTTAAACTGTTTATGCTTTTACCCCTACATATATTTTGGCACAACACTTTGAAAAGTTGATAGAATCTCCTTTTAAAATAACTTTTATTTTTTCTTTCTGTGTTTTAATTGAAGTAAAATAAGGAAGGAGAAGAAAGAAGATAAAAGTTATTTTTTCTTATCATGCTTGGATGATAGTAAAATAAGAGGGGAGATGAAAGAAAATAATACTATAAATTTACTACTTTTTCTTTTATTTCAAAAACACTAAAACTAAATAGAGAATAAAAATGTTATTTTATATTAAATAGTAGAATTTTTCTCTCATTCCTCTCCATTTTCTCTCCAATTTTATCTCTATATTTTCCTCTCCCTCTTACTTTCCCTCCATCCAAACAAGGGGTTAATATAAACCATTGCCAACTTCCTTGATAATTCCCTCCTAAACATCTATTGATGTATTGATATTTGTCCGATCCTTCTTTTTTATTTGCCTCTTTTACCTTTCTATTTGTTAGACAAACAAATTTTTAACTCCTTTCACTTCTACTATTTCTCTAAATTTTTTTTAGCCATTTTCCCTTTTAAATGTTTTTAAGCTCAAATCTTGCTAATTTCCTAGAGTTTCTGCATTTTTATTTTTTAAAAGTGTTATTATAATAATTTTTCATTGTACAGTAGTTTGATTATGAGTCTTTCAATTTCTTTTAACAATGTTTACTTATGAAGAGGGGGGTTTTGATATTAGTTAGGAACCTGACCGTTGTTGTATTAGATTTTCACTATTAATTACCTTTGTGATTCTGTTTTCCTATGTGTTTGATAAACATATGTTCCGTACTAATATAATTTTCCTATGTGCAAGCAAATCACACTCGTTAAATGGGAGATTAGCTTAGTTCTATGCATTTGAAATTTTAAAAATCTTGTAAGTTTTTTTGAGATTATGTCCATATGGCAGATGTGCATAATGTTTAAATTCAGTGTTTATCACGCTCATTAAATGGAAGATCAGCTGAGTTCTATGCATTTAAAATTTTAGATATGCAAAATCTTTGAAGTTTCTTTTACATTATGTTCATGTGGCAATTGTTCATGGTGTTTAAATTCAGTGTTTTATGCATATGTAATGATAGATTAATGGATAGTTTTATGTAATGACTATGCATTTCTTGCATGTCTGTATAATTTACATTTTTATTTATCCCTACCTTTAGTCAGGTTATCTTTAATTACAACCAGTACGCACATGTATATTACCCTTTTACCCCTCTTTAGGTCATTGTCCTTCTATACATGACTTTGGTCTAATCCAACACTCAATTTCATCAATGGTCTCTTTTAATATAGTAAATTTACATTGAATAAATATAATATAAAATCGAACTATGCAGATTTATATTAAATATTTTATATTTACTCAATAAATATCACATCTACTATTACATTAATTATAATAAATTTATATTTTAATTATTATTTTAAATTGATCATTTTTTCCGACACAAAATTAATATATATATATATATATTTATTTATTTATTTATATGGAAAAAACAAAGAGTCAAGGGTCAGAGGTCCAACTGGGGTTGAACCGGTCAAAGTAACATTTTATTAAAATATAATTTTTAATAAGCTCATACACAATAAAATATAAAAAATGAATAAATTAAATCTATTTTATACATAATTATATATTCAAATATTAAAACTTATAATTTTTATAATTTAAATTAATACATAACTATATTCCAAAATATTTTTTGAATATATTTTTAATAAATAATAGAATTAATTTATCTATATATTTTCAATTTTAATAAAATAGACAATAATTTTTAAATATTTTTAATAGAGTATTTAATAGGAATCTAAATAATTTAGACAATTTATATGTAAATTATAATAATATTGTATATTAATAATTTAATATTGAACATACAAATACTAAAATTCAACTTTATCAAATATATTGACTCTTAAATAATTAAAATAAATATTTTTTTAATATTTATATATCAAAAAATTTTAGCAAAAAATACCACTACATATATATATAATTTGTTTATAAATTAAAAATAGTATTTTTGTTATACTAAAATTTCTAATATATATATATACCTGGGTTCGAATTCCAGAATCATTTTTTAAGTGTTTTCTATTTGGTCAGGCCAAATTGACCGGTTCACTAAGTTTCTGATCGGTCTAAGAATTGGTTTCCGGTTGACCACGTATATAACCCCATAACAAAAATATTGTTCTATGAACATTGACTTTGATTTTGGTTAAATGCCCTTTAATTTACTTTTTGTTAACCTTTGGCTCCACAATAAAACTATACCGTATTACAAATTAACTCTTACTCCTTGCTTTTCTTTCAAACAACATTTGGACAACAAGATGTATGTCATTGGATTACTAATTAGTTCTTACTCCTAGCCTCTCTTTGAAACAACGCTGTTTTATCCTTGTCAACTTCATATTAATTGCAAATCTTAACAAATTTTTGAAAACAATCTTCACATTAATGTTCCTCATAAATGTAAATTCCTTAAAACAATTTTCACATTTAAACGCTCCATAAATACAAATCTTAACATATCTTTTTATTAATGTTGGTAAATAATGTTATACTTTAGGGCCTTTATACCAAAAGACTAAAAAGAATGGAATCAGAAAATTTGGCCCAGAAGGTAAAAAACTTCTTAGAAATATAAAAACCCAAGTAGAAAAATTACCAAATTTACAATTACCTTTAGACTCAGACTATTTAATTATAGAAACAGACGGATCAGGAAGTGGTTGGGGAGCAGTACTATACTGTAAACCGAACAAATACTCATACAAAAATACAGAAAGAATTTGTAGATATACTTCAGGATCTTTTAAAGAAAAAGGTATAATAAGTTAGGTTTATGAATAATAAACAATTAGTAGTATATAATCAAGCTAAAGAACTAGTATCTATATATAATAGAGAAGGCTCAGGGTTAATAGATAATAGCACTTTTGCATCGAGACAGGATAAAATACAAGTAGGACAATTAAATTTATTAATTGGCCTAGGTTGTAGACAAGCGGAAAGAATAGAAGATATATACATAGATTTACAGGAAAGAAATAATAAAATAGATTCATATTTAGGATATATAAGAAATAATTTAGATCAATATTTAGAAGCTAATGAATATAAAATGAAAGAAAAAATAGATTATATAAAACATTTAAAAGACCTAGAAGAAGCTATGAAGACTTCTCCTACTTTAGATGAATATAATCAAAATATAGAAAATATCCTACAAGAACAAACAGATCTGGTAGATTTAGAATTAGCTGAGTTAACTAAGAAAAATTTTTTAAGACTAAGGAAGAATTCCAAAGAAAATTAATACACTTCTTTAAATTAGAAAAAGAAGATAGAATAATTTGGATAAATAGAGCCAAAGAAAATAAAAGACCTTTTAAAATAATAAATATATTTGCTTCTAGAATAGAAAGAAATCTAGAAACAGTAGAAATAATTAATGACTTAGAAAAACCAGAACCAATACAAGAAGAAACCCCATCAGAAATAAGTAAAAGAGACCTAGTAGATAATTATTTAGATGAATTAATAAATAATATACCTAAAGGACAACAAGTTGTATATCTTCGTATTACTAATTAGTTCTTACTTTTTATCTAACGTCGTTATTTATTTTTATCAACTTTACATTAATTACAAATCTTAACAAATCTTTTAAAAGCAATCTTCACATTAATATTTTTCATAGATGCAAATCTGTCTAGACAATCTTCACATTCAAGCTATTCGTAAATGCAAATCTTAGCATATTTTCTCTTTAATAATTGTAATTAATGCTATATTTGGACAATAAGTTGTATGCCTTATAACTGTAGAGATTCAAATAATGCTTATAATTGCATGTCATTTTTTCCGACGTGAAACTAGGGTTGCTCACTAGATTTTATTCATGCCCTTAATTTTTTTTACACCTTTAAAAAAACAATGCATTGAGGGGAATTTAATAATTTAAACGCATCCAATGGCTAATTACGCGTTTTTGGTGAAAGCAGTTAGAACCTGAAACTTGAAATTTTATTTAACTGGTATTATGATGTTTAGATGTAGTTTTTAGAGACCTATTTTGCATTGCCATCTTGGTACACTTAGATTTGTTTCATGGAATCACTAGGAAGCCATGAGCAACAAGAAAAGAAAAATAGTTATATATTTCCTTATCTCCTTAGCGTGAGAGAAAAAATACAAATGAAATAGGTTAGAGTACAAGTTTTATGTGCATAGGCTTCTTTCTTCTATGCAAAACTATTTTTTTTTTCCGCACTCTTTCACCTCTGATTTAATCTCCTATTCTTCTTATGCTAATATTAGTTTAGGCCACTAGAATACACACAATTACATTATGTCATGATGGATCATAGAAGAATATTTCTTCTGGATTAGATGATAGCCCGAAGGTTTGTATTGTTGCCATCATGATTTTTAATTTATTTGTGTCTACTATCTAGAATAAAGTATAATTAATGGATTATTCTCAAATTGTAGTTTATTCTTGGAAGCCTGTAATTTGCCATGATGCTATAGATATTGGGTATTTCAAACTCATTGACCTCTGCATTCATGAAGAAAAACTAATGAGTTGCTCAACATATAGAAATTCAGTGGCGGTTTGGGTTGTTGATGTATCATTAACTTTCTAATAATGAGTTCCTCCTCGTGTTATTTGCCATAATTTTCATGAAGTTGTTATTTAATTATTAAAATTATATTGTTTTCCTTCTTTTCTCATTTTTCTCTGTTTCCTAAATTTTGAAATATTATTCTATAATCATCTAATTTATTCAACTTTTGCCTCTTTATATTAAGTAAATTGAACTATATGGAGTTGGTTTTGTATTAAAAAAAAATTGATTGCACAGAGAAAAAATTTAATATACCCAAAAATGATTTTTTAGAAAGAAAAAAAAAAGAAAAAAGTACAAATAAGTGGCATGCACTTTTTGTAAATTTTAAATAAAGGTACGTGTTATTTTTTTTTTTAACAAAACAAGATTTGTATTTTACTTTGTTAACAAAAAAAAATGGTATATTACCATTAACAGTATTAAGTCGTGTTGGCAAAAAGTATCACGTCATCACCGCAGTAATACCACTTAATACCATTAATGACAATATATCATTTTTGCTAACGGAATAAACTATGTTTTATCAAAACAAAAAAAAAAGACTTTTATTTAAAAATCACAAAAGATACGTACCAGTTATTTGTAATTTTCCAACAAAAAAAAAAAGTAAAGAGTGAAGTATGATCAACTTTAGATTTGCAATTTGTATCTCCTGATTATGAAGCAAAGAACATAGATATAGATTGCAAGTTCTAGCTTTATTGTTTTTTAATATGACAATTGTTGAATTTTTTGGTAGACAAGTAGGAATACTACCATTACTTGAGTGTGTGGTCTACATAAAAGGATGGCCAGCGCATGGGTGGAATGCTCTTTTATTTTCCATTATGTTGGTTCCATCAATTTCTAATTTTTTTTTTCTAACTATTGATGGAAATCCGATTTCATAAAAAAAAAAAAAAGGGGGTCTTTGAGTTCACCAAACATGATTTTCCCATAAGATGTGAAGGAAATGAACAATCCTCCAACAGATAAAAAGAGTTACATAGCGGGAGTGAATGCAAAAACTGGCGAAGAAACACTTAATAAATTTTTTTTTTTTGCCCCAACTGTTGTATTGTCTAATTGTTAGTGTTTTTACTTTTTTGATTGCTCACGATAAATACTGAATGTAATGTTTAAGTTTTTCCTCCCGACACAAAGCGATGACTAGCTTTCTAGTGTTAAATAAATCTCATATTTACTATATATTATTCATGACAAGTTAATTTCTGCTTATGATGACGCATAATTTTTTCCAACGCCCAGTTAGGATGTTCACTCGTTATAAATTCTTTATTCATCACTGTTTTAAGTCAATAAGAGCAATTTTGTTCATAGTTCTTTTTTTTTTTTTTTCATTTTGTGAATTCATCCGTAAAATTGATCTATTTTTCAAGAATTTAATTTTGATTATAATGAATGTTCAACAAATCGTAGAAAATCTAAAACACGAGCTGAGCTCGTAGTCTCTCCATCTCGGGTTGAAGGGAAAAGGCTATATCGTATTACCTGTAAATTGTAATGGACTGGAATATAGACTACTGAGTTCCGCCGTCGCCGGCGATTGCAATGTCATCCGCCTCCGTTATGCATTCCCCATCCTCCCTCTCTTTGATATTTAGGAGGTGATTGTTAAGCTCACGCAACCATCGGTGATTCTTGCAACTGCTAGCTATGATCATGCTATTAGGTTTTGGGAGGCAAAACGTGGCTGCTGCTACCGTACTATCCAATACCCCGATTCGGTAGTTTTCTTTCTTTTTTCGCTATTATTTATCTATCCGTTTCAGAAATAGTTTAGTTTTATTAGAAATTACGGGCTTGGTAACAAAAAAATTGGGACTCTAGTGGAAAGAAGCTACACTACTTTATAGTTAAATGAATTTCATTTGGATTAACGGCCTATGGATGATTTTAATATGGCTTTCAGTTATTATACTCGAGATTATTATTGTTAAGTTCTGAATTCTTTATTGTTTTATAAAAGGTAACTATGTGAAATGCGGAAGTTCTGGGATTGATCAAGTAACTCTTATTTGTCTCAGAATTAGTTCTGAGAATTACTGTAGATTTTGTAAAATAAAAGGTTATATGTCTAGTTCTTTTTTATGTTGCTTTTTTCGAACCTCAGCTACTTATGATGATATATTGTGTGTTAATGTTTATCCTTGGATGATTATGTGTGGATATGTGTGGAAGTGCATTTTATTTTCATTTCTTTTAAACCCTTCAGATCAGTATCTGTACTTTCCAGTATCCACAGCTTGTTTAGCTATTGTTGGATAAAAAAGGAAAAGCAGATATTTTAGATTTCTGTGGATAATTGTGTGTCTAGTTTAAGTTGCATCAATTTTGATTTAATATGGGTTTTCTGTTTTTTCCTACTTTAATATTGAAAAGTTAAAATCTGATGATTTGCTTCTTTAATTATCTTTTTAGCCATTTCAACTCTAATTGTTATATGTTGGGTGCAGCAAGTTAATTGACTTGAAATGAACCCAGATAAACGCTTGTTGGCTGCAGCTGGCAATCCTCACATTCGGTTATTTGATGTCAACTCAAACAGCCATCAACCAGTAGGTCCAGTACATCTTTGCTACCTCTTTCTATTTCTTTTTCTCTTCATACAATATAGTTTTCTTTTTCTTTTGTGTTTTTGTTAGTTTTTTTCATGATAAAGTCTTTCTAAAACTATATGGCAGGTGGGGAGCTATGATTCACATACAAATAATGTGATGGCTCTGAGGTTTCAATGTGATGGGAATGGGATGTATTCAGGATTCGAAGATGGCACAGTAAAGGTTTGGGATTTGAGGTAAATTTTTTCTGAAATGTTACTGTTGAACTTTTTTCCCTTCCTTCTTTAATTTTATATGTATTTGTTGAATATTATTTAGAATTAATTCATTTTTGAAGCCAACTACAGAGCTCCAGGTTGTCAAATGGAGTATGAAAGTCGTGCATCTGTTAACACTGTCGTGCTGCACTCTAATCAGGTTAGTTGCTAGTGTCAATCTGTTGAATCATTTGATGGTAAAAAGGTGAAGCGGGGTTTTCTAGTTATTTGAACTGTTCCTTAGAGTAATGGATATTTCATGGGTTCTTGGAATGTTCGAGAAAATGTATTGTCATTATTAATTTGGGGACTTTATGGTATTTATAATTTTATTTAATGCTATACTTATAAGAGTAATGCTTCACATGGTAGCATGCTTTTTCTATAGTTTTAAAAGGATATCCCTGTAAATTTGAAAAGTCTGGTTTTGTAGACAAACTTAGCGGACTAGTTAACTCAAACATGGTAGCATTAAGATTTCTTCCATTAAGACAATGCAGGAAGAAACATTTGCAGCTTTAACTTTTAGATACAAAGTCTCTCCTTTTTATTTTTTTTGCAGCAGTTTTTCATATTTTTCAGGTTTTTATTGTCTCTAGCTGGCACATTTTTCCATTTTTGCTAACAAATGTTCAGTAATCTCCAGGATGCTGTTTATAAAAGTAACAATTTCCTTGGTGCCAATGTCTTTAATACAATGATACTTCAGATATGGAATTTGGAGTTGCGTACCTCAAGAATTAGTATGTGAAGTTTGATAATTTATGATCAGTAAAGCTAGTCTTGTGGGATTTATGTGCATCTCTCTTTTTTTTTTATCCAATAAACCAATCAGCATTTCGGGAATCTTATATTGTAAAAATGATGACATGAATATAACTTTTCGTTATTTGTAAATTGTAACAGATTAAAATAATTCAATTAGTTGTAATTAAAGTTATCAGTAAAAAATAAGAAAAATGATATAATTAAATTCCTTATTGTATGTTATTAAACCATAATTCAAGGAATTTTTGCAAATTAATGGATCTTGGTGTAAACGAATTACGTTTCAATTGTCTCAACAGTTAGATTGGAATGAAAAATCGAAAGATATTGCAGAAGACACAAAAAGAAAGGGCATTAGAGATATCTCAGTAAACAAATGCCTTAATAGATCCCTTTGAGTTACTCAAAAGTTATCAAACTTGAGTTGAGAGGTACAAATTATTTTCTTTTTCTTTGGTGCCGATGATACCAAAAAGAGAGACTTAAGTTGCATTTTAGTTCAGTTAATGATTAAGTTTCTCTGTTTAACACTTTTCAGATCATCACTTTCCCCAAGAGTATTACTATCATACGATAGTCAATCTAACATGTTCTATATTGGTGGTTCTGCAGACTGAATTGATATCTGGGGACCAAAATGGTGACATTCGTGTGTGGGATTTTGACAGCGAACTCATGCAGCTGTGAATTGGTATTCTTTGAGACTTTGCTACTGTTTAAGGATCATTGCTACTTGACTTTTTCTCGTAGAATGTTATCCTAGGAGGCTGCAGAGCTTGTTTTTGTTTGCCCTGATGTCAGCATTTTCATATTTTTGCTACCATAACATATATGTATGGGAGCCACACAAGATAATATATATTAGGTGAAGAATGTTTTGTAATCTAGAGATTCTTTGCTTACCAATTAGCTTGTCTATGGAAAAAAATCCAAATGAATGATAAGTTATTCTAGTACACCATAGTCTGTTTGTTGGATGGACAAGCTTTACTGGACACAATTAATGATTTCATCATTCATAAGATATAGGTATTATTAAGTTCCATTCTTTGACAAAAACATGTTGAAACTAGTGAGAAAATGATTAGTGCTGGTATTATTTATGCTTTCTCTACCAATATTGGTGTCACATTTGGTAACATGTGCCTTGAGAGAAGTGTAAGCAAAAGCCAAGTGAGCAGCATATTGAACCTTCCTCTCTCAAACTCTGTTCTCTCAATGGTGATCACTAAAATGAATACCTGCGTAATGGTTAACTTTTATAAAAGGGAAATATGTGAAATTCTCGGTACCGGAGGTGGATACAGGTGTAAGGTCCCTAAAAGTTACGTGGGATGGAAGCCTGGTAGTGGCAGCAAACAATCGGCGAACATGTTATGTATGGCGCCTATTGAGGGGGACCCAGGTAGATACTTAATGCATTTAGCCGTCTGACAATGGATCAGTGTACTGACTGCCCTACTAATGTTTAAATATCCTAAATTTTAAAATTTCATTCATTTATGAATTTCAGTAAAATTTGATTGTTATAGCATAAAATTTCAGTAAAATTAAAAAGGTTATACTGATTAGAAAGCTGTGTTATTTTAGAAATTTTAAAATATTATTATTTTTATTTTTTCTAAAATTTTAAAATCTAAATATTTCTGGTAAAACTCTACTGACGGTAAAAAATTTTTTCTACTGGGTCACTAACAAAATAACTCTTTAACATGACAGCTGCATGTATTATTTTTCAAAATTAAAAAGATTTAGACTTTAAAATTTTAGAAAAAATAAAAACGATGTAGTTTTAGAGTTTTTAAGATAACTTAACTTTCTAGTTAGTATAACCTTTTTAATCTTATCGGAATTTTATGTTATGTCAGCAAAATTTCGCCGGAATTTATAAATTGATAAAATTTTAAAAATTTGTGTATTTAAATGAGAAAATAGAAAATACAGATAAAACTTTAAAAATTCAAGTTATTTTTTGTAATTATCCCTATCTTAGAAGTAGTTCTTATGAAATGTTGGAATTTTCGGTTTAAAAGCTATTTTTTAGGTATTCATCACCTAAAATAATCTTTTTTATTATCTTGGTAGAAAATAGCCCTTCCCTGGAGAGACGATGTGTCTTGGGATTCTTTCTTCTAAACACTTTTTGGTATGCATAAGCTGTGAAACGTGTGATATATATATATTTAATTTATTGAAAGATTATAGGGAAAAGAAAAGAAGCTATATGCCAATCAAATTGATATTTTCACTCATATAAATAAATTAGAAGAGGTATCAATTTTGAATTTACTCCAACTAACAATATAAGTGGTATTTCAACACTTTTACGAGTATGGAAATTTTCTGTGGTGTAACCCATTGACTATTGAACCAAAAAAGAAGTGAAATTATATTTAACTAGAGAGATGAATGAGATTCTTATTGACGTCATTCTTGAATATTCCAGTAAATATGGGATTCTTATTTTCCATTTCGATTCTTAGGCTTTTTCCCCAGGAATAAACCAGGTTAGAGAGAGAGAGAGAGCACTAATTATTGACTACTTTCACACACTAAACACAAATCCCATTGTCCATCAAACTCTTTATCCAAATAAAGCCTTCGATATGGATTTTCCGATCTCATTTTATTTACATTATTCTGTGTTTGTTTGCTAAGATTATAATGAAGTAAAACGTTCATAGCCAGAAGTAGTAACAGAAAATTCTAAACCAGTTCCTCTAAGACTTCCAAAGTTCATCACAGCAATATATATTGCTGGTAAGAGTACATTTGCAAATTAACTCACACCAAGTCTTATCGTAGATGATGCCTGTGCAAATAGAATGAAAAAGGAAAAAATTAGAAATGAAGAAGACGTTCGACAGCGAGAGTTTATAGATAATAATAATATAAAGCAATAGCAAGACATGAAGCAAAACCTCAGAGTTTCTTTAGTTCCACGTCGAACTTTGCAGCGAATGCTTGGGAGGCCTAGCTTTTGGTGAGCTTCATACCTATGACAACCTGAGAATCCTTCTCATGATAATATTTCAAATTAACCAATTCTTTAGATTTGGATGCTTTAATATATATATATTTAGGAAAACAAATGAGATCATACCATAGTACACTCCATCAACCTCAAGCACATCAATCTGCAAGACCCATAGAATGTTTAACTAAAAAATGACATTAGAATAATAGGCATAAGATACATCCGGTCTTTTGTAATTGTCCATTTTTCACCTTTTTCCCTCTAAAGCTGTTCTTGATCTATTTTGTCTCGCTTTATTCCATTATTGGTCCATATTGCTACTTAGTAATTTAAGAAAGAATAATTTCCTGCACTTAGTGCTAAGGTGGCAAGAAATATGATATCTAACAATATGTATGGCATGTAGAGTGAATGAGGGTTGATGTAGACTGTATGTTACTTATTTTTAAATTGGCTTAATTATAAAAAAAATTTCTAAATTTTTGCAGTTTTCACAATCCTAGCACCCCTTTAGATCATTAATTATAAATTAGTATATATCGTTTTCAATTTTTTAACAAATCTAGTTTCTGGAAAAAAAAAATCCTATAAATATTACCAACATTGATGGCAAAAAGTATGAAAAATAATAAATAAAGTTAAGTCCGCAAATCATCTAGATGAGTCAACGAATGATGAATCTGATTTCACATAAAAATTGCATTTTGGCTCACTTTCCTTCCATTTCTCACAAACCAAACACCATTATAAATCTAATTTCACATAAAAGTTACATTTTCCGTCACTTTCCTTCTCTTTCTCACAAATCTAACACAATATAAATCTGATTTCACATAAAAATTACATTTTACCTCACTTTCCTTCCATTTCTCATGAACCAAACACCATTATAAATATGGTTTTCCCATAAAAGTTGCATTTTCCCTCACTTTACTTCCATTTCTCACAAACCAAACACCATTGTAAATCTGATTTCACATAAAAGTTGCATTTCCCCACACTTTCCTTCACATTCATTCCATTTCTCAAAAAACGAAACCCCACAATTTAACAACATTATTCACAGAAACGGGAAAGCACAGAAAAAATTGAAAAAAAAAAAGACCCAAAAGATATTCATTCTTCCCCTCAACAAAGAAGACAAATCTGGTGATTGAGTGTACCGTCACAGCCCCACCACACCTAGCATCGTCGGCAGCACCAACCTACCACCACGTCGCCGCCCCACCATTTCAAAAACCCATTTCTATTTCTCTTCAGCCTTGCTTCCATCTCTCTGTTTTGTCTCGGTCGAGATCCGTCATCGGAGACAAGTTTAAAAGTGGATCTGTCGTCAGGAGTTTACTGTTATCTCTGATGATCAGGGTTGGAAGAAGGCATGGTTCATTTGCAGAGAGAGAAATGGCCGAGTTGGAGCTTTAAATTGGGGGAAAAAGTAGGAACAATGACATTTTGTAGTTGAAAGGATGAAATGGGTAGAGAAAACTAGGGGAGAATTGTAGGGAGAGCCAAAGAGGCCCAACCCAGACTTCAGACATAAAGAAAGGGGAAAATGGCAGGAGGCTTCTTGGAAATATGTTTGGAGGAAAAAGTTTGGTTTTTTTTGCCAAGGATTTTTAAGGTTTGTGTGTGTTTTTTTTTTTAATTTTTTCTAAAGTTCATGATTTTGTTGTTATGATTTTAATTGTAATTTTCTGACTAATCTAGTTGATCCGCTGTGTTAGCATTTTTTTTTTTATTAATTCTCATATTTTTGGCATTCACGTAGATAATATTCATTGAATTTTTTTGCGAGAAACTAGATTTGTTAAAATATTCAAAATAATATATACTAGTTAGTAATTATGTCAAGATGATGCTAAAATTGTGAAATTTTTTTGATAATTAAGCTTATTAAATTACTAGATAACAACATGGAAAAACATGAAATAAAAAGGGCAAAGTGAAAAAAAAAATAGTTTAAATGACAAAAATAAACGATTACAGAATCTGACAATGTCTTAAGCTAGAATATTATATACTATCTCCATCCCACAAAGATACCCTTAGTTTATAGTTCACTTTGTTTTAAGTGTATAATCGAATTTCCTATCTTTTAAAGACACAAAATACTCACTTGACTTGTGTATTCACAAATAATCATTTCTTATTACACCAAAAAAGAAGTATTTAAGTAAGAATTTGTCACAAACCACTGATAATTTTACTAAGATAAAAAGTAAAAATTACCCAGAACAGAATCCCAGATCATAATGAAGATGAACAACATATTCAAATCTTACCAAATTAAAAAAAAAAAAAAATTAAATCAGACCAATCTATTTGAATTCTAAGAAGAGAATGAAAACAGCATGGAAGTAGAAGAGACATACGGGAACTTGAAGACCAATTTGCTGAATACTATCCATGAGCTGTTGGACTTTGATAGGATCATTAGATCTGGTTCGCATTAAGGGTCTCCTAATCTTATCCAGAGGAAGCTCCAAAATCGATGGCCCTCCATTGTTTGATTTACAGATATCGTTACCGGGAACAGCCCCTGATCTCACATACATATATTTGCACAAACATCATTTGAAATATGTTCGTCAATTAAAAAGTGAGATTATAGACTGAAAAAATTACCGTTAGACGAGCCTGAAATCGAGAAGCTCCTCAAGTTGGTGGATGGCACTCTCACCACAAAATTCGCCATTCTTCTTCTCTCTGTATACTGATAAGAAATGAAATAATTATGAACCAGATTTCAATTTTCTTTCACCGCTTCCTTTTTTTTTTTTTTCTGAAAAAGAAAATATCAGTTTGATAGTGTATAATGGTCCACAGATTTTATCACTGTGAGATTTGCACGAATTTTTTTTATCCCAAATAATTCAAAGTGTACAAAAATTTTGACAATAATTAGAAAAAATTACTATTTATATTTGACATAAAACAACAATACTTAATAAAAATATATGATTTAATCTTTGTAATTTGATATAATATATTAATATTTCCTAATATTTAAAAATTATATTATTTATCCTATAAAAGTTTGATATATAGCACTTTATACCCCTGTAAGTTAGATTTATTGTATTAGTAACCTCCTAAGTTTGATATATTGTACTAATATCCTCATGAGTAAAAAAGAATATTATTTTTTAATAACGGTAAGTGCTTTAAAAATTAACAAAATAACTATATAGTTTAACAAAAATAAAAAAGATGGGGCAAATAATATATTTTTCATAAATCTCATAATGGTACTATTATCTTATATCAAAATATAGTGAATAAATAGTAATGTTTCCAAATATATACTTTCTCTATCGGAAAATATAGATCTAGCTCAATTTTCATACATATTAAGAAAATTAATTAATTTAGTTTAGTTAATGATTTTTTTATTGATGATTTCCAAAAAAATTCTCTATTTATTATTATCTTAAAAATAATCATTTGATATTTTTAATACAAAATTCAAATTAATATTAATGTAGATGTCCATCAATTTTAAAAATTATTTAAAATAAAGCAAGAGTTAAAAAAAAATAAATAGATATTTAGACATATTTAATAATATATATATATATAAAGATATATTTATAATTAAAAAAATAACTACACTTAAAAAAAAAGGTATGTAATCCATAATTTCAGACAATAAAAAATAAAAAGTGAGTATATCTTTTTCAAACGGAGGGAATATTTAGAACTAAATTCAATACTTCAAATTAAATGGAAAGAGTTATGTAATAAACATATGAGAAAAAATTACTATTTAACTCATATAATTTGAGATAATACACTACTACTCATAAAATTTGAAAAATATATGATTTATCTGCTGACATAATAATACACTAGTTCTTCCTGATATTTGAAAAAAAATATAATATACTAGTAAAAAAATATATTTTATTTTACTTATAAAGTAGTTTAGTAAATCAAATTTATAAAAAATTTCTAGTGTAATATGTCAAAATTTTATAGAATAAATATTATAATTTTTAAATATCAGAAAAATAATAATATATTACGTTAAACTACGAAAAACAAATTATATATTTTTTAAATCTAAAAAAAAATATCACCATATTATATCAAATTTCATGATAACAAATAATAATTTTCCCAAACTTATAATTAAGTTGCACTATGTTTTAACGGTGTCCTAGCTATAGTGAAGTAGACATCTTCAGACTAGTTTGTATTGGATAATTAAGAGGCTACAAAGCTAGGCCTCTAGCCGAGTTTACGCAGGGGTTTAGACTGGGTCTAATGAAATTTATATAATTTTTGAAAAAATTACATGATTTATACAATAAATCAAATTTACAATAATAAAAAGGTTGTAACCTAGGCATCTCATGCAAATCGGAGAGTTACTATTAACTATCCAAATTGGTTCTATTAAGATTGAGTATCATTTAATATTAAAGTACAAGTCAAGGGCGAACCCACATATTATCGGTTGACCCCATTGATATATATATATATAATTTGATTCACTAATTCACTATAATTTGTTCTCTCTAAACGATTGAAATGTAAAAAAAAAATACTTAAGAATTATACTGATAAAAAGGACAGAAAATAGGACTTGTTAAATATAATATAATATAACTTCAACAAAAAAAATTTTTTTTTTTGCTTGTCGTATCATAGTTTCTGTGTGATTTTCTTTTTAGAAGAAAATAGACTGAATTTCATCTACAGTTCTCCAATTATGTAAATTGTAATAACTCAGTATATGAAAAATTATTTGTAATACAAATGTACTTCAATTATGTAAATTGTAACAACTTAGTATCTTAAATATTATTTGTAACACAAATGTACCTCAATTATATAAATTGTAATAATTCAGTACTTTAAAAATTATTTATAACACAAAACTATCTCAACTTTTATTTTATAACTAAATAGTACTTATGTCTTCAACTATTGTGGTTCATTTAGCATTGTGTTTGGAAAAAATACTTTTCAAAAAAAAATTTGTATTTTTAACTTTTTTGAGTTTTGAAAACTATTTTTGGTAGATACAGATAAATATATATTTTTTCCATAAGTAAATTTGAAAAAAAAAATTCATAAAAATTAAAAAAAAATTAGTCAATTAAATAAAAAAAATTCAAAACCTGCTTTTTGAACACTCAACAGCACTTTCAAACACTTCTTAGTCTTTCTAACAAAAGTATAATGTGAAATATCCAGATAAATTTTAATAAAAATACAATTAATTATAATTCTCAATCAGTAAATTTGAATTTTATCTGATATGAATATTACTGCTAATTTTATTTTTATTAAAAATTATCTGATGTAGATATTTTATATCATACTTATTTTAGGAAGACTAACAGTCAAATATGGAAGTACTATTTAGTTACAAAATAAAAGTTGAGGTACTTTTATGTTACAAAATAAAAATTGAGGTACTTTTGTATTACAAATAATTTTTGAGGTACTGAGTTGTTAAAATTTACATAATTATGGTACCTTTGTATTATAAATAATTTTTCATGTACTGAATTATTACGAGTTATATAATTGCAAGACCGTGAAAGAAATTCACATGAAGAAAATAAGGTTTTTTTTAATAAAATTTTCTTTCAACCTTTTTCTTCTCTTAATCTTATTTAAACTTTCCATAATTAAATTTATTTCAAACAAAAATAAATACAAATCACAATAGTGGTAAACATTATATTATGTTGTTGGCATGACTAATGCAAAAATTTAGTAAGTTGTATTTTTCTCTCATTGTGTGCCTTCTATATGTTTGAATAAATTCGTCTTAAATTTATTATTTTGATATCAAAAAATGTTTGATGGTAGTTTATTAGCTTGATATGGAGAAATATTTTAAAAGAAAATAAGTTGATGATTCATTTCAACCTAATGAAAAATTAAGTTGTGTGGAATTTGATTATGCTAATATTCATGTGGATCTCAGGCATAAACCTTCAATATGGAGTTATAATGTAAATGTTAGAGATGAAGTTCGGATAGCATACTTACAAAAAGGTCCTTGTCAGCCTCATAATCATAGTTTTCCACAATGGAGATATACAAAGGAAATTCAATCTTAAATGGTTTGATGATCATCCTACATAGCTTGAGTATAATGTTACTAAAGATGTTGCTTATTATCTATTTTATTATCTTTTCAAGCCATAATCAAATATATTATACACTCAAAGTGGTGGTGACTCATTTATTGGACAAAGATTCAAAAATTCGAAAAAGAGAAGACTTCGAGTTCATGAAGGAGAATCTAATAGCAGTCACAATGATGCTAGACGAAAATGCCAAAATTTAATAAAGCAAAAATAAAATATTGCATCAATGTTTATTTGTAAGACAAATAAAGAGAAAATGGAATTTCGAACTTTGTTTACTGTAGCCATTCATTGTGCCCAGTTTCTTATAAAACAAGGTCTACTGTTTTCATGGGCATGATGAATCTGACGATTCACAAAATCAAGAAAATTATTTGAAATTCTTCCACTTTCTTGCAAGATATAATGATGAGGTAAACAAAGTGTCATTTTCTAATGCTTCTTCGAATTTGTAATTGATTTCCCAAAAAGCGCAAAAAGATATATGTCATGCAATTGCAGTTGAAATTATAAATGTAAACATAAAAGATAGTGGTGATTCTTACTTATCTATTTTGGTTGAAGAGTCTCGTGATATAGCAACATAAGAACAAATGGCTATTGTTGTGAGGTATGTTGATAAGAATGATCATGTTATTAAGTGATTTCTTGGTCTTCAGCATGTCACATCTAATACAGTTGCTACTTCAAAGATTGCTTTAGAAAATTTGCTTGCTAGGCACAAATTAAGCATTTTCTAGAATACATGGTTAGGGGTATTAAGATGAGAATGAAAATAGAAGAAGGGTGGAGTTCTTTACTTAATAATGTTTGCTTATGTTGCCATAAATTTAGTATTGATGTTCCTAATATGTACAATACCTTCAAAACTCATGGAGTCAAAGCGAGAGGTTGAAGAAAACACAAACTT
>CATIWF010130542.1:0-31589 GCA_949630135.1 Balakata baccata
TTTTGACTTTTTCCACCAACTTTCCAAACTTTTCAATTTAGTACATGAGCAAATTTATTTTCTTAAATTTCATATCTCAAATGACCTTATCTCCTCAAATTGAACATACCAATATTCTCAGAAAAATTTTCTCTTCGGAATAGTCTTTCTGATTTTGCAAAACGACCACCAGTGCGAAAATTTCGTTTTTGCAGTTTAGTCCTTTTTCTAAATCATGCCCGTAAAAATTCATTTGAAATCCGATTTCTAAATTATCAGTTTTAAAAATCTTAGAATTCAATTTTGATCACCTAGGCATCATTGCGATAGTAAACGCATATCTCTAACTCTAACTCTCAATCGGAATATCGGACTACACATCTACACTAGGAACATTATTTATGTAAATCGGAGCCCTTAACCTCCAAATATCTCCATATAACTTCACCTATGGCCTTAAAATATTATTCTCCCCATTATGGTATGCTTAACTCAAATTCTTACCGCTAGACGAAAATCCTATATTCCTGACCTAGTCCGTTGTCTTGATTTACGTGTATGACACGAAATTGCAACGTTTCATCAAATTAACTCAATATTCATATTAAGCGTCATATTATCATATTAAATTAAATTTTTCATGCTCATATGTCCGTATTTAGACTCTGGTCGGTACGCCTCCGTACTGCGGTACAAACGACAGTAATACGTGTATACGGTCAGGGTCTATATCGCGGACGTGACAAGATGACTTCCAAGGTCTCTTCCACCACCCAAATTTCATAAGTAAACAATGTAAAAGTAGAGTCAAAGCTTAGTTTGGTGCTTAATTTACTCAAAAACTATGAAGAATCACTCACATATGGTTCTTGAGGATGTATGACAGGGGTTTGGGGTTTGACGATAGAAAAAATGGTAAAAAAATGAAGATAAGATCGTAGAAAAAGCTTATATATAGCTCCTTTCATGGTCACGAACACATCGTTCATGTCATGAATATAAATTTTCATGGTCATAAACAAAACCTTCATGGCTATGAATGTCTACAGTAAAAACAGTCAATGCTTATCTTTGACCACGATATTCGTGGCCATAAATCACTTTGTTCACGGGAGTGAAGGCTGATTGTTCACAACTTTCTTCATTTCTTTCATCCCTCTCTTCAAACCAAAGTCAAAATTGACCGATATACCCTACATATACCTCAAATATACCCTCATATACCTTATGTATACCATCATATACCTCCAATACACCTCTCATATGATCACTTTAAGTCACATAATCATGCATAACAACTAACTCCCAGTTAATGAGTGTTATAATTCTCTCCCCCTTAAAAATGTTTCGTCCCCGAAATATACTTGGTATGTCATCATGAAACAACTGGGGATATTTGGCTTTCATCACTTCTTCACTTTCCCACGTATCTTCCTTGACCGCATGGTTCCTCCATAGTACTTTAACTAATGGAACCTGTTTATTTTGAAGCTCTTTAACCTCCATGGCTAGAATATAAAGTGGTTCCTCTTCATAAGTCAAATCTTGACTCACTTGTACACTCGCAACTGATATGATATGAGAAGGATATGACCGATACCGTCTTAACATACAAACATGAAATACATTATGAATCTGACTTAACTTTGGAGGCAAAGCAAGTCTATAAGCTACCGATCCAACTCTTTCCAAAATCTCATATGGTCCTATAAACCTTGAGCTTAATTTACCTTTCTTGCCAAATCTCAAGACTTTCTTCCAAGGAGATACTTTCATGAAAACCTTATCTCCGACTTCATACTCAATGTCACATCTCTTGAGATCAGTAGCTGCTTTAAGCTTATCTCGGATTACCTTTACTTTCTTTTTAGTTTCCCTCACTAGATCTGGGCCCACTATCTTCCTTTTACTAAGCTCCGTCCAACATAACGACATTCGACATTTTCTACCATATAATGCCTCATATGGAGCCTTCTGAATGATGGACTGGTAACTGTTATTATAAGTGAATTCCATTAAGGAAAAATACTTGTCCCAACTGCCTTCGAATTAATAACACAACCCCTTATCATATCTTCCAGAATCTAGATAACTCTTCCAGATTGACCATCTATTTGAGGATGAAAAGCTGTGCTAAAATGTAACTTATTGTCTAAAGCACTCTAAAGACTCTTCCAAAACTGTGATGTAAATCGAGGATCTCTATCTGACATAATAGAAATAGGCACATCATGAAGTCATACTATCTCATTAACATAAATCTATGCTAATCGATTAATCGGATAATCTTTCCTAACTGGCAAGAAATATGTTGACTTCGTGAACCTATCCACAATTACCTATACTGTATCATGTCTCCTCGATATCAATGGTAACCTAGTTACAAAATCCATAGTAATCCTCTCCTATTTCTATTACGGAATTGAGAATTGGATGTCGAGAAGGTACTGGATGCTTGGCTTTCACTTGCTAACAAATCACACTTAGTAGTATACTTTGTAATATTCTTCTTCATACCTGACCACCAATAATTGCTCTTTAATTCTTAATACATCTTATTACTTCCTAGATGCATAGCATACTTACTCTCATGTGCCTCTTTCAATATTCGTTGTCTAAGGTCCTCGTTATCAGGCATAAAGTCTATCTCGACAATATAGTCCACTATCTGGACTTGTGGTTAAGTCAAGTCTCTTCCCCCTTAGACATCAACACAGCTAATTCAATTAGCTTCCCATCTTGCTCTTATGCATATTTAATCTATTGAGTCAATGTAGGTCGGCTGTGTAACCCCGCCACTGTCTTTCTACTTAATACATCTGCTACCAATTTATCCTTGCCAGGATGGTGGTTTATAACACAATTATATTCTTTGATAAACTCAAGTCATCTTATTTGTCTCAATTTTAGTTCTTTCTAAGTAGGTAATTATTTCAACTCTTATGATCTGCACACTTGAAACATTTCTCCCTGTGAAAATAATTGCATCAAATTTCTATGCAAAAACTATGGTATGGGAAATAATGACCTAGATAGTAGGACTCCTTCTCACCTTAGTGCTGCAAGTGTACATGGGCATGATGCAGCACTAGGGTAAGAAGGAGCCCTTTTTTCTTTTCTTTTCTTTTTCTTGGTATTTGCATCATTTTACATGATTACAGAATAACAATTATAATTAATTACATTCACATAAAAAAAATAAAAAAATAAATGCATGTTATGAAAATGTCCGGCCTATAATCCGGGTTATTCATAGTCTCCTTTTGGCATGAACTTGGCATCTCCATTGTCAACTGCTACCTCAACTATATCTTGACTCCATTACCTACGTGTATATAAAAACACACTAAGCTATTTATAACTTAATAATATACACATGCATATCAACTCTAACATGTAATTATATAATTTATATTATGTAACTATAACAATGTCAAAATATTAAATCAATACTCATATCATAGTCACATAATTAGTCAATAACTCATACATACATGCTTAAATGGTTTACTATTTACATTTCTTTTCTTTATTTAAATATCCCAATATTTCAAAATCATGCAAATTTGGATCCCGCTGTAGTTATTTCAAAGTTATGCCTCCTAGCGGTTCTTTCGTATCTCAATTACCAATCCATGCATTGATCTCTCGGAGGCTCGAGAGTACATCAAGTATCAAAGGGGAGCGAAACCCTTAGAAATTCAAGCATTTACGTTTTAAACTAGTAATTGAGTCAACCATTGGTCTTTCTCATTATTATTCACATATCTTATTCATAAATCATTATTACTGCATATCGAATATATGTGTATTCAAATGCATACATTATAAAGTATGACATATCAAATTCATATAACAATTTATGATACTTCATTTTTTTCTTTCTTTTCTTATTTTGATGCTTATGTAAATCAATAATTTCCCATGTTCCATTCTCGTATTTGGATAATACCTTAAGTCTAATTCCCAAAATGGTTGAATACGGGGTGTAAAGTAGGTGAGCTAGTCATCCTACTCATTTGTTTGCTCATTCGAGCTCCCTCAAGTCAAGTGTGCTTACCCGAACCAGGGCTCAGCTACTTGACTGAGTATGACTGTAATTTATATGTTCATTCGAGCTTTCTCAAGTCAAGCATGCTTATCCAAACTAGGGCTCAGCTACCCGACTGAGTATAATGGATATGAGTGCCAAGAATAAGAACACCCAATCTAGGGCTAGCAACCATGTTCCCTTCTAATACCTCGCAGAGATACGTATCATTTATCTCCTTTATGGTGCACAATCTATCCTAAAAGTAGTCATTATATAGAGAAATGAGCACTTATATCAAAGCACTTCTTCATTTTAATCTCCTACTTTCTTACTTCCATCTAGTTTAACATAATATTCATACATGTTCACATATCACAGTTATACTCATTAACATGTTTTCCTATATTTTTACATCATACTATGACATTTGTGCACAATTGGCATATTTCGGACCTACCAAAACAACATTTAAACATGGGTCACCTTTGTTGTGAATAATCTCTTCACGACGATGAATTTTTAGGCTGGCCATGAAGCCTAGTAATGAAGGCTGTTGCCTTTATGTTCATGGTCATGACAGTTTCAGTGTGGTTGTAACGTCGGTTGTGAAGGGTCCTAACTTGTGCTTATGGTCAAATTTTATCAAAATTCCACTTTTAAACCCTTCCTAAATATGCATAGACATCATCCATGGTCAGTGGATACAAAAAAAAAACAAGTTATCACAACTCAAAATATCCCTCAAAATGGGATCACAACTGAGCTCATAACTCATACATTACACATACCTTGTGCCCGCTTTAACACATATGCCATTTTTATACTCATATTTATACATATTCAAACACTTTAATTAACCTTTCTAACATTTAATCATGTCATTTCAGGTCTCATATTACATAATATCATATTACTTAATAAATAGGCATGCCCAACAACATCATTGGACATAATTCAATATTTACATGCATTTATTGCATTTAAGGGGCAAATAACAATGCATATATGTACAAACCACTATTAGGAACTTGACCAAAAAACTCAACTAAGGAGCTATCTACTCTTTTTGTCAATCTCATCCCTCTTATCTTTGTTTTCCTATCACAAACAATACCACATATCAAATACTATGTCTATGGTAGTATGGTGAAAATATAAAACAAACCCATACTCCCTAAACTAATAAAACTAACCTATATTCCCCAAACTATGGTTAATATGTATGATTTCTACTATATATCATGGTATCTCACTTCTAATAACTTCAAAGAAAACAAACACATACAAAACCCAACCACCATTCTTTTTGTATAACTCATCTTCTATAGCTTTTCACCCAAACACCACAAAACTACTTCATATAACTTCATAATCATGGCAAAGAAATGATTTTCTTAGATTTTCTTACCTTTTAAAGGCAGATACTACCCTTGATCATGTAAGGAACTTGTGAGCTCTCTTGCACCAATTTTCTCTCTCTTCCAATTCTCTACCAAAGTTGATAATTTCTTCAAATCTTGTTTTAATTTTGTTCTCTTTCTTAGTTTGGTGTTTAATTTACTAAAAATCCATGAATAATCACTCACATATGGTTAATATACATGATTTCTACTCCATATCATGGTATCTCACTTCCAATAACTTCAAAGAATACAAACATATACAAAACCCAACCACCCTTCTTCTTCCATAACTCATCCTCTATAACTTTTCACCCAAACACCACAACTACTTCATATAGCTTCATAATTATGACAAAGAAATGATTTTCTTAGAGTTTCTTACCTTTTGAAGGCAGATACTTCCTTTGATCATGCAAGGAACTCGTGGGCTCTCTTGCACCCATTTTCTCTCTCTTCCAATTCTCTACCAAAATTGATAATTTCTTCAAATCCTGCTTTAATTTTGTTCTCTCTCTTAGTTTGGTGTCTAATTTACTCGAAAACCATGAATAATCACTCACATATAGTTCTTGAGGGTGTGTGACAATAGTTTAAGGTTTAACAATGGAAAAGATGATGAAAAATGAAGATAAAATCGTGGAAAAAGCTTATATATAACCTCTTTCACAGTCATAAACACGTCTTTCACAGTCATGAATATTAATATTCACGGTCATAAATAAAACCTTTATCGCCATGAATGTCTACAGTACAAACAGTCAATGCTTATCTTTGACCATAATGTTCATAGCCATGAATCACTTCGTTCACGGGCATAAAGGTTGATTGCTCACACTTTCTTAATTTCTTTCATCCCCTTCTTCAAACCAAAGTAAAATTGACCAATATACCTTACATATACCTCAAATATACCCTTTAAACTAATAAAACTAACCTATACTCACCAAACTATGGTTAATATGCATGATTTCTACTCCATATCATGGTATCTCACTTCCAGTAACTTCAAAAAACACAAACATATACAAAACCCAACCATGCTTCTTCTTCCACAACTTATCCTCTATAGCATTTCACCCAAACACCATAACTACTTCATGTAGCTTCATAATCATGACAAAGAAATGATTTTCTTGGATTTTCTTACCTTTTGAAAAAAGATACTACCCTTGATCACGCAAGGAACTCGTAAGCTCTCTTGCACCAATTTTCTCTCTCCTTCCATTCTCCACCAAAGTTGATAATTTCTTCAAATCCTGCTTTAATCTCTTTCTCTCTCTTAGTTTGGCATTTAATTTACTCAAAAACCATAAGCACACACTGCTGGAGCAAGACGGGATAACTTCCAATGTCTCTTCCACCATCTAAATCTCAGAAGTAAACAATACAAAAGTAGAGAGAATGCAGAACTCCCCAATCTAAGCCTTAAGAACATATTTAAAACCCTAGAAATTTAGATTGAGTTCTTCCCTAATTAGGACTCTCTTTCCTAATTTAAAAAGTAGTTAATATTTACAAACATTAAGTCATAGCCAATCAAAATTGGAGACTTTAAAATGGGCCTACACTTCAGCACTTAAGAATTCCAAATTTAGGAGACTTCTAAATTTTCAGAAAACGACATGCCCGTATGGAATCCATACGCTCGTGTTAGAAGGTCATCAGTGTAGAATGACATGCCCAAGCTTTAAATCCACACATCTGTGTTGATTGATCCTATTCCACATGCATGTATGGAATCTACACATTCGTGTTAGAAGTGTGACTGTGTCAATCTATACACTCGTGTAGATGGTTTTCCACCAAAATGCTCAAATCCTCCAATTAGCACAAAACTTCTAATTCCTCCTCCACTTTTCCTAAATCAAATGATCACCAAATTACACGATTTCCTAACAAAAAAAACAAATCAAAGACTTAAAAATACACAATCCAATCTTGAAAACACTACAAAATATGAACTGATAAGGTATACCTTGGGAATTCATTGAGAATTCCCTAGAAGGAATTTCTTGGGAATACCTTAGGTATACCTTTGGGAATTCTATAGGAATACCTTAAGAAAATACCTCGAATATACCTTGAAAATTCCTCGAAAATTCCTTTGAGGGAATTCCCTAATGATTTTTCACCAAAAAAAGAATCCACAATCCAAGCATGCCTAAACCAATTACATAAACAAACAAATGAATCAAAATAGCTTAAGCAAATAATAGAAGAAAAAGTGGGCCATGATTTTGGAAAATTGTGTTTACTAATTCACTGAGCTATAAGTGTATGTGGGAAGTGGAGGAAATTGTGTTTACTAAGTTAGACATTTGATCTAATGCTTTTCATCTTTAAGGATCGGAGAGAAGGAAAGCTCTAGTGATGGTGCCAAGTTAGCAGCAGCAGCATGACCAAGATAAGGAACTAGAAAAAATCCACAACCTACTTGATTAAAGAAACGATTGGGAGAGGTCGGAGGTGGAGAGAAAGAATGATAAACTACAGGAGTTTGATGAGGACAATGTAGAGCTCATCTTCATCGTCGATTTTAATATCAATATGAATGAAATAAATTTCGATACCAATAAAAATACAGAAAAGTGGAGGTAAATATGAAAATATATATATATACAAATCTCGGTAAACCATGAAATTTTCTCTAAGTATAATCTAAATCTTTACTGTTGTTTGGCAACGGGGCTTCCATTCAACGACACAAAAGTAGAATTTACTAGTATTATGATAATATTATTATCTTGGGCTTAGCCCATCCCAAAATTTTACTCTAAATGCAAAATTATTGGGCTGATTAGATTAATTGCTAATTTGTCCCGAAGGCTTTACAAGTTCATGCCCTAAAACAAAAATAAAATGAGAAAATTACCCCACAAAACAACTTTTAAAACTTTATTATCTAAATAACGCCTATTTTCATTAAACCTAAAAATAACTCGTTAGACAAACTTAACTACAGCTTTAGATTTCCTTGTTTTATAAAAAGAAACCCATTCCCACTCCTGATTTTCCATTTCAAAACACAAAATTTGAAAATCTCCAATCCACTATCTCTCCATTCTCTATTAAACTATTTATCCTTCTCTCTCTACTCTCTATTCAACTATTAAAAAACTATCATCTTATGTATTAGTTTGAAGATTTCCAAATTTTTGTCGTCATTGATAGAGATTTTTGGAAGTCGATGGCGGAGACCATAACTTTGTCTTCTTCGACGCCCTCAACATGCTTAAAATAATTGAAGAACAATGGACTAGAATAGCATAGACTCGTACAACTCGCGCTCACATCACAAAGCTCGCTTTTGTGATTTTTTAGTGTGCTCGTGATGATATTAACGCGCCTATGCTAATCCACAATATACTCATAATCATTCTTTTGTGTAGCTATCACGAGCCCGTGCCACCATTCGTGTACTTGTAACTGTGTTTGTGAGTTTCTTTTCATCATTAATGTGCAGTGTAATTGGTGTAGAGCATATAACTTACATATACAATTCATATATCTTACATATAACTTTTGGACATTTTTAGTTCATTTAATCTCCATGATAAGCTTTATTATTTTTAATTCTCATCAATAAATAAATAAATAATAAAAATGAAATAAACATATAACACATATGAAGTCAAAATGGAAATTTGAAATATATGAGTAGAAAAAAAAATATAAAATAAAATAGATAAATAATAAGATTAAATTACTTTTATAAACAAATAAATATATAACATACATATACCTTATATATAAATTTGCACAGTTGCAGTTTATTTAATTCCCATGATAAATTTTATTATTTTTAATCTCATCAATAAAAGAATAGTAATAATAAAATAAACATATACCATAACTGAAGCTAAAATAAAAATGTATAATATATGAATAAAAAATAAATATGAATTAAAATATATAAATTAGAAGATTAGATTGCTTCCAATGTACATATATTTTACATATATCTCATATATAGCTATTGTACACTTGCATTTTATTTAATCCATATGATAACTTTTATTATTTTTAATCCCCACCATTAAATAAATAATAAAATTAAAATATATAATCTATATATATTGTACGTGGCTTTTCTTATTTTACTCAAAATGGAAATGAAATCCATTGATGGAAAAGTAAAAATTTAATTGAATTAAATTGAAAGACATTAATTGAGGTTGTTTCTTTATTCAAGTAGGTGGTTTTTATTGCTTTAACTACTCCCCCTAATTAGGGCCTAATATCATACCTATTGTTCTGTATTTTATGCCTAAATGTATGAGATTTATAATTTCACTAATTTTGGTGAGATTTTAAATAGGAAATTATTTGTGGAATTTTGTAAGTGGGAAAGTCTATTTTTAGAATTATGTTATCACCAATCTCATGTATGGTATTTTGTTATTTTTGGGGCTTCAAAATTCCAAAGAAGGCCCAAAGGAATGCATGCCCAAACCAAACTTAAATTCTGATATAAGCGCACATTATAGTCAACTGTCTAAAGCAATGACTTGCCATTAGATTGAGGGGTTAAGAGGTTTGTGTTGCCTGGACACAAATTTTTCACATCATTGGGTATTGATAGGCTAAGGAGGTGTTTGTTTCCGCTTTTTGGAGCAGTTGTTAGTTGTTTAATACTCAACAACTGATTTAAAGGTGTTTGATAAAGTATTTGAAATAGGTGTTAGCTGTTTTAGCTCCAACTAGCAGCGGTTTAAAAAAGTTCTATTTTTGAATTTTTTGAAACAGTTGCAGCTTTTTTTAGTAAAAAGATAAATATATTATTTTTAAAAATTGACATTATTATTTATTTTAATATTTATTATTGCTAATACACATTCATATTCCATCATTTAACTTGCATTATTCAATTATATAAGAGAAAAATATATTAAAAATATATTAAATTAATTAATTATATTTAAAAATTATATAATATAAATTTCTGAAAATTTTTATTATAATTATTATATTTTATCATTAAATAAATGATTGTATAAAAATAATTATTTTATTTTATTTTTGTTTATTCATACATTATAAAGAATATATTTTGTATTATATAAATAATATTTTTATTAGTAATTTTATATTCTAACAGCAACAGCTAGGGATAGTAACAGGTAGGGTACCCGCAAAAAATACTATACTCGAACCCGATTATATATACACTTATCTGTATCCATTCTAAATTCGATTAGTATTACTCGTTTATCATTAAAAAATTTAAAATAAAATAAAATTTAAACTAAATAAATAATTAAAAATTAATAAAAATTTACAAACAATCTATTATAAATTATTACAAAGTCAAATAAAACAAACAAAATAAAAATTCAACACATTTAAATCAAAATAATTCATCAAATTGTATAAAAATAACATTAAAACAATAAAATTTAAATTTTCTACATTATGATAGAAAAATTATATTTCAAATTTTCAACTTCCATTACATTTTTTAATTCAACAAAACAAAAAAAACAATTAATTATATCATTACATTCAATAAATTACAATAAAATAAATATTATATATATATAATTGGATAGCGGGTATCTGAATGTCTCTACTCATGCTCTTCCCAAAACTCTAATAGGATTACCCATTAGAGTTTAAACGAATACATGCAAAACCCGTATTCGTTGTTATCCCTAGCAACAGCTCAACCAGTTTAACCAAATAACAGTATAAATCAGCTATCGGTTACCAATTACACTCAGCAGCTAAACCAAATGGAGCATAAGTCTGGCTTCCAACATAAGAGTTACTAAGAATAAAATTCAAGAAAAAGATTAATTTGTAAATGAAATACTTCAGGAAGTAATTATGCAAAAGCATTCTATATTCAGGAATTCAATTTAAGATTTCTGATATTAAAGGTGGCATCCGGTATTATTGAATCAGTAAGTATCTACACGGATTAAATCATATTAATATTGGCTGTATTTTTCCTTTTTCAATGAAAATGAAGCGATTAAAAATTTCAGGAGACACTGGTGTCTCATTCCCCACCAATTCGGGAGGTCGCCGACATGCTGATGACCATGTGTATGCAACTCTTATTCCATGGTCATCAGCAATGTCATTTTCTGCCATAACAAAATTAAAAAGACAGTAACCTAATTTGTACAATTAACTCTGCCTCTCTCCAAGAATATTCAAAAACTGTCCCCATGAGGCCAATACCTATAATTTATCACTTTTAGAGCTAAACTTTGCCCAACTTTTACTTTGAATTCAATTTAAAATTAAATTAATAATTAATTGTTAAAATTTTTTGCTTTAATTAACATGGATAAGAAGCGAAGAATGTGTTAAATTCTGGCAAAGTCTAATATATATACATCTAAAAGCTGAAAGGAAAGCAGAGAGAAAATGTTTTATCTATAAAAAAAAAAAAAATGAAATCGAGAGATTTTAAATTAAAAATATAAAATTTTAACCAATCACAGAATAAAGTACCGTTCGTCTTTTGTTGAGACTTAATCAGCAAGTTTTCTCTAATGCTCATATAACTAGTTAACTTTCCTCAAGTTCACTAGCTAATCCATTCATGAGTTATTCCCTTTGTCCATTCACCTTTATCAAATGTCGTTATTCTCAATTAAATAGTTATTCAAACATCATTTTAAAATAAGGAATTAAATATTTATTTATATATATATATATATATATATATATATGAAAATAAAAAAAAAATATCAACCTTATCACAATTATATCTAATTATAAAAAAAATTTTATTTAAATTATATGAACTTTTATTTTTGAAACAAATATAATTTCGACAGTACGAAACAATTTCAGAACTTAACTAGTGCATACATGAATTAATTGAAAGAATTAACTAGCATTGTCATGCTTGCGCCCGATTGTTTAGTTCTAGGGAGAGATTTTTTTATCACTCTAGTTCTTGATTAGGGTGATTTTTCTTCTCAAATTTAATAAAAGAAAAATGATTTATCAATAACAAAAAAAGCTGATGTTGATTGGATTAAATATATCAAATTATAATTGGATAATTAAACTAGAGCATCAACTATTTAATTCAATTATTTAATTTATATTATTGTCAGCTATTTTATTTAGTCAATCCATGTGAATAGTAATTAAATTTGGAGACTGGTTTTGTGCCAAGGTTATATTTATTTCAAAAATAAAAATTCACATAATTTAAATAAAATTTAAAAAATTGGATATAATGTGAAATTTGTAAAAGTTCATAGTTTTTTTTTGTAATATATATATATATATATATATATATATATATATATATATATGCAAAAACTATCATTATCTTCATTCGACGATACTCATTCTTTCTTCCTTCTAATATAGAATTATAGAAAAAGGTGATGCAGAAACTTTCAACATCAAGTGTATTAATATTGGCGCATGATTGTGATAGATTAATTATCTAATTACTTTAAGTAATACTGATTGTAATTAATAAATAAATATATATATATATATATATATATATATATATATATATATTCTGGCAAGTAGCTGTAAGTAGTGGTGAAGCTAGGTCCCCAAAGTTAGGGGAGTAAACCTTTTTTTAGGGAAGATTCTTAAATTAGGAGGGCAAATATATCTTTTTAGAAGAGAATAAATATTAAAAATAGTATAAATTTACATACTATTATATATATTTAAAAAAATTAAGGAAAGACAATTGTCTACCATCAACTGTATGTGGCTCCGCCACTGGTTGCAAGTAGTAGCACTAATTATGCATGCATGCCACTTGAGACTATAGACTCATGTCATATACATGTTAAGTCACTGTCTTTAAATTACCAATCTGCAACTTGATGTTAACATCCCAGCGAGCTGCTGCCATTCTAATTAAAGTCAATTTTTTCATGGGCTCGATGCATAATCTTAATTACCTTCTAGTTATAATTAGAAATAGTAAAAGAACCATTAATTTGAAGACATGTTTGCATGGATAACATATATTTTCTTTATACGGTAAAATTCATATAGATCTTTTAAAAGAATAAAATGTTCTACTTCAAATTTTAAATGTGCTCCATATCTACTCGAATGATTTAATTTATATATATAAAAACTAAAGACTTTTACTGTCTCATATCACCTCTTAGGAATTGATTTTATTGTTATAAATTGATTAAAAAAATTAATAATAAAATAAGGGGAATCAAGAAAAAGAAATGGTAAAAAAGGATGCTTATGTAAGCCATGAACTGGATTCTTTTGTCTGTCTTAACAAAGTCAGTATTAACATATATTAAGCAAATATGATGGAGAGAAAGGCCAAAAGGCTAACTTTTATTTTCACTTATGGCCAAAGTGACATGACAAATACTTAGTTAAAGATTCCTCCATTAATTACTTAATTCATAATCAAACAAAAGTTGATGGATTCTGATGCAAATATTCATTCTCTCCCTCTTTAATTCTCACTACTTACTTAGTGGATTTATTCTGACACAAATTAAATTAATTTTGATGCTCCTTCTCACTCGAAATTCTTTGCATAGAAAATTAATTATTTGGAAAAGTATATATGCTTGCCAACGGTTACTGCTAGTAGGTTTTTTCTTATTTTTCTAGAATGATTTTAGGTATTAGTTAGGACCACTTCAAATTTGCATATAATGTTTAGGGTTTCCACTTTCCACATGCATATATTTATCTCAAAAACTTTCCCATAATTAATTCATCAATATATTCCAAATCCAACACCTTTTTTTAATTAAAAAATTGATGTTAGAAATAAGAAATGCATTAGATTATTCCAACTAAATTGATATAACTTTAGCGTTTGCATTAAATAAACTGAGCTCAGATATTATTAATATATTCTAATTAATCCAGCACTTGCATGGGAAGAAATTCTAATATATCAAATTAAATGTATTTGAATTTGTGTGGGCTTATAGTTGGATTTATTAATTAGGATTCACCATTGAATCAAAATGATCATGCATAATAAGTTTTTATTTTACTCCTTAAACTTCCAACATGAGATAATTGTCTTATAATATCCCTCGAGTGCAACTTAATGAGGTAAGCTTCTTTGCAGAAGAAGCTCCAAGTCCAAGTCTAAGCAGCAGCAGAGAAGATCAAACTTCATGCTCCAGCAGTTCATCTTCTAAGCTCTCCAAAAGCACACGTGCAGATCAACATCTGGCCTGCTCAAAAGTTCAACCTTATCAATTTTGATATTACTAATAATTTTGGTATTGTGAAACTAAAAAACTTTATTAGTATAATATTAAAGTTTATATAGGTGTTATGCTCCATTAAATTTTTTAAGATCACATTGGTCCTTCACAGACGAGTTTATAACATCTTGAGCTAGAATAGTTGGTATGAGATTTCTTTTTTTAATAAATAACTTAATTTTATATTAATAATTACTTGAGAAAAACTTACGGTTTTTTTTTTGTTTTACAATATAGGGAGAGAGAATCGAACTTGAGATCTGGCTCAAATCGATAGATTCACCTATTACCAGGCTATATATGCAGGACAAACTTACTTTTTTTTTTTTTTGTGATAAGCAATAAAAACTTACATTTGAAATGGACTATCCAAAACATAAGGCTATACTCAAAGACACCTGAAAAAACCTAAAACATATCAAATATAAGTGAAAAAACCCTACAGCACCTCAATTAGAGAGGGGACTCGGAGCTAGAGGGGATAAATCTATTTTTTTTAAAGGGAGTAAACCTAATTTTTTAAAGGGAACAAATATTAAAAATATTATAAATTTACATATTGTTACATATATTTTAAAAAAATAAGAGGGGCAATTGCCCCTTAAATGACTGGAACTTGGTCATATATATATATATATATATTCGGGGCATTAATTACAAATAAATTAAAAAGGGGTTCTTATGGGCTTTAAGTAGGTCTACAATCTATAGATAGATATGGGCAAAAAATACTTTCTGAATATTAATTTGTGGATCTGCTGATGATGAGCTGTTCCTGAATCGGCTTTTGAAGAAATTTCCTGCTGACAAAAGATGGAGTTCAGGCTAAGGTTTAAAGTTGTTCAAAAAGCTACTTAAAGGTTTAAAAAGGGAAGATATGTTGTTAAGTTGTGATGTTCTGATTTCTAGCTAGCAGTTATTATATGAAGAATATATATATATATATTAAGTTGTACTAAATATTATTAATTATCATATTCCAAGCTGATTAATTCGCTGTAGTGCACCAGCTGTATGTTATTAAGCATTTCAGTTTATCATAATAAATTGAAAAGTCATCCTCTAATACTATTTCCTTGGAGAAATTTCAATATATACCTAGTATCCTAATATGCAAATTGTCAGACTAATTTGAATTCATATCAAACAAGTACATCAAAGGGTAAAACATTCTTCCAAATTTTAAATATACTTATGGCTCGAACTCGATATATTTAATTAAAAAAGAATAATTCTCTACCATTTCATTTACGTCCTTAGACAAGAACAAATGGGATTTGGATTATATATACATTCTTTTCATCAATTCATATCAATCATTTGGAGGATTTTTCTTTCCTTTTTTTTCCCCCTTAAGAATTAGAAATATGTAAGTTTGAAGGGTGATGGTGCTGCATG
Source organism: Balakata baccata (assembly GCA_949630135.1). Lineage (NCBI taxonomy): Eukaryota > Viridiplantae > Streptophyta > Magnoliopsida > Malpighiales > Euphorbiaceae > Balakata > Balakata baccata. The sequence goes on from CATIWF010130542.1 coordinate 16,011, forward strand.
CGCATGTGTCGTAGCCTTAGCTTTTAGACTCTACTACAAGTACAACAATTTTTGTTGCCAATTTTTGACCTAAAAAATTTCTTTGGGATAGGAATTTGGTTCATTCATCAATTTTTCTCCCGCCTGATAATGGTCTTAATATCTGTTAATATTTGCAGAATTGAAATTTGAAAAATGGAAAGAAATATGACTGCTTGATTAATTATGCAAATGATCTTTCTGGAAAGTATATGATGCATATATACTTCCCATATACTTTCACAAATAGCATCCTTTTCCTATATATTACATTATTGGTAAACTTGATTGGGGAAAATCACATTGATATAAGCCACAAGAAAGTAAGCATATATCAGTCATTATCTAGAGAAAATAGAATAAATTACCATCTATATAAACATATAGAATTTAATTGAGTACCCACATAATTCTTCTATTTAATTTTTTATAAAAAACTAATTGTAATAATTTGGAAAATTTTTATATATTGAATAGCACATTGCAAGTAGAAACACTTTTGTATTGCTCTGGAAGTTAGTACAACTAATTCAGAATGTATTGAATATAATTCTGAAAGATAATGAAACAATTACTCAAAATTATTTAAGTTAGTTATATATTCAAAACTCGAACTCAAAACCTCTAATTAAACTATAAAAGTTATGTATTACTTCATCAACATCCTCTTAACTCAAGCAAAAACACATTTAATAAGTAAATAAACGTAATTTTGTGATGTAATAGGCTAATATTACCCTTTTAGTAAACGTATATGTTGGATTCCTTTTTGGACACAACGAAAAATAAATAGGAACAGATCAACGGAAAAAATAATTAATTCCAGAAAAATGAATTCCTTGACAAAATAAAAACTCAAATTAAGCAAATATTCTGTTATTTTCTGAGGTTCTACATAATGGAAGAATGTTGGCTACCTTCAGTACCCCTTATAGATCTTATAATATGAAAAGTGAAAATACATGTCATTTAAAAAATAACCAAAAAATTATTATGAAAAAATATTTAACATTTATTTTGGACTCAAATATATTTTTTTTATATAATTGAAGCTAAAAATTTGTAACGCACTCTATTATTCCAATTAGATCGATACAATTTTAATATTTTCATCATGCTTATTATAATGGGGAGAAGCACAATATTTTTTCCTTTCTTTTTTTTTTTTTTTGAATTTTCTTTTGATTAGCTCTACGGTCCTTGTTTGTTATTATAAAATAGAGATGAATAAAAGGATTGTACTTGTTGATGCTGTTTCATCAGAGAGAAAATTGATGTCCAGCTATTCATATTGTTATTTATGAATTTAACTAATTAATAATTTTTATAAAAAAAAACAAACGAATTTCGTACAATTAGTTTTTTTTATTATAAAGTAAAATAATTTTTATATAATATTTAATACATTATTAACAATTTCAAGGGGAATAATTTTGACATAGTTTGATGCATGTTGAAGAATAAAAGGAAGATGTGGAAAAAGTTTTCTTCCATAGATGCTGGCGGGAACCAATTGCCCTAATTTTACTCAAAATGGTGCAACGTATCCTGCATTTCTAAACATGGAAATCTATACCCATAACCCCTTCTTTTTCTTCATCAGATATATGAATTTTTAGCGATCAACTTTTTGAATGCTAATTGAAAGTTTTTAAGGGTAGGCCATTTGTTGTCTATCCACATGGGTAAAAAGTGTTGCTTCTTGTAATTTTGTGTGTTTTTTTTTTATTGGAAGACTTGTACACAATAATAAATGATAGTTATCTTTTTATATATTTATTAGAGCTTTGAATAAGATTCGTAGTTGAAATCTCTCTAAATTTTTTAAGAAAATAAAAATACTAATTAAATTATATTTTTAATTGACTGTTTTTTTCTTTTTTTTAAAAAAAATTAAATTAAATTAAAACTCTTGAACATGATCTCAAATTTAAAGAGAGAGTAGGGATTCGTAGGGTAGCACCTAGCCGACAAACTAAAGGATGAATTGGTGGGGAGGATCACCTGTTTCTCTTTCAAATGGCTTTTTAACATGTCTTCATAGAAAAAGGTGTCCGTACAATTAGTGATGGTTGCACAAAGTTTTTCCTTTTAAGTTAATGGAAGGCCATAACCAACAACATCATTGACGTTAGCACAAACCAAACCCAAATATCTATATATATATATATATATATATATTATTCTTTCCGTTTCATTTCAAATTATTATTTTAAATTATTTCATTTTAAATATTTATTTCAAAAAATAAAATATATATATATATATTCACTTTAAATGTTCAAATTAATTTATACTTATTTATCAAAATTACACAATATATTTTAGAAAATTGACAAAAAAAAAACTAAGTAAATTATTATTGAATAAATGGATTTTGTACCTAAATTATCTCAAAAACTAGTTCAATAGAGGGACGCCTATCATTATAAAATAACACTTGAATCTTTTAATTAAACGATGTAAAATATGTTAATACACCCCTATACGCGTGGTTCAACATCATAAGACTGGTGGTTCTCATACCATGTTAAATAAAAAATTTTTGAATCTAACGCATTTCAAAAGTTAATTCAAATGAGGAGGGATATCCAAGCCATTATAAAAGAGCATTTCAATCTTTTAATTAGATGATGTGGAATATTTTAACAATTATAAAAATAATTTTTATAAAATGAATGATAATTATCATTTGTTAATATGTATCAAGATTTTAGAATAAACACTACAAGTAAAATGAGGGGAATACTTTTCATTCACAAAATAGAAAATCAAAAGAAAGCATTTTGAGCATTTCTTTTATGAGAATTATGCATTGCTAGTTAGGATAATAATTGCCATCTAACATGATTTATTAAAATAATTTTAAATTCTGAAAATAAAAAACAAAAGACAAATTTCTGAGGTAAAAGGGTATTGATTATTTTAATTTTTCTTTGCTCTGATGAAGATTTCAATTATGAATCTCTTATATGGAAAACAAACTTAACAAATTATTTGCTATATATAAAAGATAATATTGTGCTTGAAAAAAAAAATGCATTTAAACAAAAGAAATTTATTATATTTTTAAAAGGTACAAGTCTCAGTCAAACTGAGTGATCCAGTTGGGCAAAGAGGTGTTTAAAGTCTAAATGCTAAAAAAAAAAAAAAATTAGTGGGTTTTTTTTTTTACAAGGGATCTTAAAATTCCAATTGAAAAAAATCAAAGCCTTGGTTACTGCTCCGCTAAACTAAATTAAGCTTATTATAATTGTGTTTTTATTTTTAAGTACATAATATGTAGATAGTGAGTATCAAACTCTTAACCTCTCATATTTATTGTGACTATTTTATAAAAAGTGTACCAATTCATCTAACTATATATTCTATGTATTTTTTTTTTTTCTAATGTATACATTCAACAAGTTTTTCATTCGTTGTCTGAATGATAAATTCTGTGAAATTGAATTAGTTGCAATTTACAGTGCAAAAATATAATGTCGATGTTTGAATAATTGGCAAGTTAACATGGAAGGTGGGACTCACCAAATATATATATAGACACACTGCCTTTTTCTCTGAATCCATGGTGGGGTACGGAGGCCTTAGTCCGGTCGGGTTTGCTTGATTTTTCCTCAAACCTAGTCACCTATATATATATATATATAGTGACACATAATTTTTTTCTTATTTATATTAAAGAATACCTTATAATTATAGTGAAATAAATTTAAAATTAGACCGATCCAATTTTAATAATAATATATTGAGCAATACATATAATAATATTGGTGGTTAATTGAGAAAATTGGGTGGGCATGAATGGTGTGGATTAATGGGATAAAGGGTATGGTCTAAAGACCGACGTTTTTTCTTCCTTTGTCTTGGTTTTGACTCTCAACACATGAATCATATATACATTAAAACAATGGATGCTATGTTTTCTATTTGCAGAAAAGTTGAAAAAGAGAAAATTAAATAATAATAATAATAAATTACTATTTGACTGAAATAATACATTTTGAAAAATATACGATTTGTCACATGTAGTTTAATATAATATACTATTATCTCTGATATTTGAAAATTATATTATTTACTTCCTAAAATTTTAATATATTACACTAGTACTTTCTGTAAATTTGATTTACTGCATAGAGCAAATTATATATATCTTTTAAATTTTAGGGAGTGCTAACATTTATATCAAACTACGGTAGTAATTTTCTAAAAAAAAGGCATCACTATCAAAGTATCAAGAAATATATGAGAGAATCCTTTATTTTTCTAGGCTTTTTGTTGGTTTTCTTTTGGAAGGAAATAAAATGGAATAAGAAAGCTGGTTTGGATCATTATTATTTTCCCCTATCTGTCTCTCCCTTTAACTACATGTCATGTTCATGTCAAGACATTTTTAACAAAGCCCCTAAATTTAGAAAATTTTTCTTTTTTGAAAAAAAAAATTTTATTTATTTTGACAAATAATACTATAATTAAAAAATTCTTGAAATTAGAAGTCAAAAACAAGAAGAATAATTAATATTTGTTAACGTAATTCCAGAAATGAAATTCCTATTTAAGCATTAAATTCCTATTTGACTATTCTATCACTTACACACATATATATACGCCATCTTCGTCATAAGACTTTGGAAAATACTTATTAAGGGGTGTTTATTTCAGCTGTTAGAAATAATTGATAGTTTTTTAAATTTCTAACAGCTGAGTCAAGATATTTGATAAAATTTTCTAATCAAACAGTTGATAACTGATTTTAACTTTAATTAGCTTTTGTTTGAAAAAGTTTTATTTTGAAATTTTTTTATATCAACTGCTAGCTTATTCAATTTTATTTTTAAATTAGGCTATATTACTCTTATATATTTTATTAATTACAAAATACTTATTTCCTCCAAATTGAATTTTTCAATCAATAAATTACAAATATAAAAATATTATCAATAATATTTAAACAAGTAATATTATTTATTTTTAAATAAAAAATATATAATAAATTTATAATTGCTTTATATGTTATTTAATATATTAAGTATAAATAATATTAAATTTATTTATAAATATACATATATATTTTTATTTATAATTAATTTAATTTTTTTATTTTAATTATAGTATGTAATTATATGAAATAATTATTATATATATATATATATTGAATAATATAAATTATATCCTTATTGGTAATTTTACATTTGAACAGCAGCAACTCAATTAGTTTTTCCAAACACTAATATCAATCGGTTATCAATCAGCCAACAACAATCAACTACCAGCTACATTCAACAGTTAAATTAAACGGGGCCTAATTTTTTCTTATTACATATTCTCACTTTTTTTTTTTGTTAGACCATAAGTAACTTTGGTTAGTCAATTAGAACTACACACTGAAACTAATCTTGTTCGTTTCGAATATAACTTAAAGGGCGATAAAATACTTTTATGAATTTTAAGATAGCTACATAATCGGAGTTCAAACTCAAAACTTTTGATTAAATTAGAACATATTCATGTCATTTCATTTAAACCATCATAGATACTTTTAATCATGTGGGACTCATGAGGATATGTGTCTCTCAAAAAAATGAAGCAGATAGCTCTATCAAAAGAAAATTTGATAGCTTAATTATAGGCATAAATATTGCCAAAAATTCAGCCCATATAAGGATTTTGTTCTTAAATACAATTCTGAAAATTCTGAAAATTGTAAGAAAAAACAAGAATAATAATGCTTTCAAAAAAAATAATAATAATAATTGCAAATATAAATATAGTAGTAACTAGGGATGACTACGGGAATGAGTTTCATGGATACCTACATTTATCTGTATCTATTTAAAACTCTTTGTGATGAGTTTGGGTAGTAATTTATAAATCCGTCACGAGTTTGGGTATGGTACGAGTAGAGACTCTCGGATACCCACTATCCGATTATATATATATATATATAATTTATTCTATTAAAATTTAATAAATGTAATGATATAATTAATTATTTTTTATGGGTTTCTAAAGATTGATGAATTACAAATGTAACGAGACTTTGAGATTGAAATATAATTTTTTATCATAATGAATAATATATAATTTTATTGTTTTAGTATTATTTTTGAACAATTTGATGAATTATTTTAATTTGAATGTGTTGAGTTAAATTTTATATTTTATTTGATTTTGTGGTAATTTATAATAGATTGTTTTGATATTTTAAAAATTTTAATTATTTAATTAGATTGAATTTTATTTTAGTTTAAATTTTCAATAATAAAGCGGAGGTTTGAGATGGGTACGGATATTAATATTAAATTTTTAAACAGATTTAGAACGGATTCAGATAATGAATTATATATTTGAATTCGGATATGATAATTTTTGCAGGTACTCTACCCATTGTTATCCATAGTAATAACTATATTTCTATTTATTTGACTATTCTATCTCCAACATAGGAATATATATAATATAGGAAGATTATAGGCATCTTATTTGAACTAATTCCTATTTTATTTTTGGATCCTTTTGTATAATTAATAATAATAATAATAGATCTCCTTTGGCTCCCCACATATTTTTTTTTTAGTTTTTAATATGATATTTGAAGCTTCCTAGGTAAAATTTTAAAGGGCGACGAAACACTATTTTTAAGAATTTTAAGATATTTATATATTAAGGTTTGAATTCAAAATTTCTTATTATTACTGAAAAAGTTCAGCTCCAACATATTTAATTTCTTTCATTCTCCTGTTCGGTGTGTGGCAGATTAAGAATTGAATATTTCAAGTGGTTCAAAAAAGGTCCCCCCACCCAATACCTCATAGAGCACTTTTTGGACACTACAAATTCTCACCCCACCCCTCGCTCAAATCTCATGTTCATTCTCTTCTCCTCATCCTCTTTCTCTCTATCAAGCTCCAAAAATCCTCTTCTACTTTACCCTCACAATTAAACCTTCACTTCTCTGTTTTCTGCTCTGTTTTTGGATTCAATTTTCCTTTTGCCCTCCAATATCCACTTCAGTATTTCGCATAATTATTTACAATGGCAACTATAGTTTGCCAAGGTTTACAATCTTGCCTTGAATCCCAGCTTGTAGAGTCAAGAACACTAAGACTCAAATTATCTTCACCAAAGCCTCCATTCTCTCAATCCCTTGAATTAGCCTTGAAGCCCTGTTCCTTAGATTCTGAAACTAAGGAATTAAGCACCAAGCAAACTTCTTTTAGCCCAAATCCTGATATGGGTGGATGGAGCTTCCATCAGATTTTACAGAAAGAATCTAAAATGGAGAAAGCAGAGAATGCATATGAATATGTTAATCCTGTAATGAAGCGTTACCCTTCAACTCTTAGTGAGAAGAGCTTGGAATTATGTACAGAGAATTTAGGTTGCGAAACTGGAAGTGATATATTGGAGAATATGATTTTCACTACTGCAGTTGGGAATTCTCCAACGAGGGAGCAAGAGAAACCTCGTCAACTTTTGGGAGCGAAGCGCGAGAGTTTGACTAATTGTCGTAGTTTTCCACCTCCCTTGACAACGATGAGTGGATCGGAATCTCTTCAAGTTAGGCCCCACCGCGAAGATGGGAGGTTGATAATCAAAGCTGTCAAGGCCCCATCAACTCTTTCTTATTTCCATGCTGAAAGAAGCCATGGCCGCCTTCGACTCTCTTTTGTCAAAGATTCTGCTTCAAATTTTGACTATCCTTACGAAGAAGAAAATGAAGACGAGACTGAAAATGACACGATATATGATGATGATGATGATGATGATGATGATGATGATGATGAAGAAGAAGAGGAAGAGGAAGAAAGTGCAGAGGAGGATGAGATTGAAATAGATACTGTTGAGAAGGATACAGAGGTAAATAATTCAGAAGTTGGGGGTCAATTGGGAAAAGAAGAATTTCAAAGACCAAGCAGGTGCAGAGATGGTGAACTAGAGAACAAAGAATTATTAAATTGGGAGGCTTTTTGGGTGGCTACATGACATTCTAAAGTTTTCGTTTGGATCTCTCTTATTAATAATTTAAGATTTTACAGTTTTTAGTTTGTCCTTTTTTCCATTTTTGTTTCTTTTTCTTTCTAATGAAATTACTCCCTCCCCATTATCTATTGTCTTTGTTAGTATGTTAAAAACATGCTTCTGGTCGGTAGTTATTATCGTTATTTGAACAAGATGCTTTCTCACTCTAAACCAAAAAAAACTTAAGTTTATATTATAATCTTACATATGGGTTAAGTGAACGGAGAAAAAAAAAACATTTTTTTCTTTGTTTCATTAAAATTTTCACAAACTAAATATGAATGTGTGAGCCAATTCAGTAATCACTTGCTTATACAAAAGAAAATTATTGTCAAACTATCTCAAAAGGTTTAGATGTAAAGATAATGCGCTAAAAACAGATTTCGAATTCGAATTTTAAATATATTTAAAAATTAGATAAATAGTATTTTAACTCTTAATGGGTATGATCCATATAAGTCTAAATTAGCCTACAGTCTAGAAATTGTAAAATATTGAATGGATAAAATTGGGTACAATTAACATCAATTTCTATAGAATATGATGACGATGAAGAGAAAAACAGAACCAAAAAATAATGATATTGTAGCATCATTTTCTAAACTACGAGCTTTTGGTTCTTTTGGACACAAGCAGTTTATAAGTTTTGTCTGAAAAAATATTTTAACAATGAAAAACACCCAAGCATTTAAAGAAAACATGATGTTCTGTTGATAAAATAATGTTTTAGTGAAGTCACAATACGTGTTTGACATTTCATTCAGCTTTCATTTTCAATCAATAGCAAGAATCAAAATTAAAGATTTCATATTAATTAGAGTCTTGTCGTTTAAACTTGAATATTCTTTTGGTACAATTAGTACTATTACTGTCTGCATTTTTCTTTTCTTTTTTCACAAAGAGTATGAAAATTCGAATTGGGGACCTCTATAGTCATCGATCCAACATCTATGGTTGCATTTTCTCTCCTTTAAAAATAAAAGAAAATGAAAGAAAATTTTTCCCTCCTTTAAAAAGGAATCGCTATTCAATTCCATTTTTGTCCTCCAGTACAAGCTTGATGCTAATTATTCAAAATTTGAATATACCAAACTTAAAATTTAAGAAATTAATTGGCAAAATATAAAAAGTTAATGGGTCATAATTTGAATATGATTTTCCCTGAAGAAATAAAAATACACCAACACTGTAATGTTATAAATCTATAATTTTTATCTAAAGATCAGTTTTTATTCTAATTTGATATCGTAGTAATTTTTAATAATCAATTTTGTATGTGAAAAATAATTAAGAATAATTTCTTTATGAATTAAATTAATAATTTATTATTATATTAAAAATGATATATTTTATTTTTAGTTTTATATTTATAAAATAAATATTAATTCAATTTATAAGAAAGTAAATGAATATATTCTAATTAAAATAGTTAGATTAAATCTGCCATGAAGCCGTACAATTACAGTTTATACCATAGTTATAAAAATAAACATTATTGTAAATATATGATAATTCATTTTAGAGATGAAATTTTTTTAATTTAATTTAGTGTTAAATATAAAGTTTTAAAAACCTTATCCTTTTCTAGATCGCAAAGCAGCAGTGGTGTGGTGGTACATATACGCATCCGTACAATAAAAGTGCCAAAATCTTCACATTAAAACAACCCATGCTTCTTCAAAAAAAGAAACAACCCATGCAAAATATTATTGTAATAAAAAGAAAAATACAACAAAAGTTTAAGAGATCATATATAAATCAAATTTGATTCTTAAAAATCTACTATTGAATCAAATTACACAAATATAAAAATAATATATATAAATTTAAATAGAAAATATGAATAATCTTAATTAACTTTCTTAATTTATTAGAACTTAGACTAAATTTTTCTTGATTTCAATGTTTTTGTGGGATATCCTTTTTTTTTTATAAGCAGAAATTTTATTAATAAAAGAAAAAACCACTAAAAGTAAGAAAAAAACAACAAAAAATGACATGTATCTCTTTTTTCTATAAAACACTAATTTTTATTATAAAAATATTAATAATTTATAAAAGAAAAAATACGTTGTTTTTTTTATTGAAAATTATATAAAAAAATATTGATAGCACTCTTTGCTACCTTAAATATCCTCAATAAAGTGATTTGTTGCCATTTAGAACCTATTTGGTATGCTCCATATTAATTCCAGATTAAAAAACCCAAAATTATTATAAAATTAGTCAATAAAAACTATATATGACGAAAATAATAAGAAAGTATTAAGAAAAATAGAAAAAGGAAAATTTTTTCTTATTATATTATAATTTCATTCATTGCCTTTTTATAAGCAAAAGTTGCAAGGCAAAAGCAGACAACCAATATTGATTTCAATTTCAGTGGCAGCCATTTTTGACAAAATGGTGGTGGGTTCCACCAATACTATTTTATAGGTGTAAAAAGTTTAGAGAGATCATGATATATATGACGAAGATAATAAGAAAGTATAAAGAAAAATAGAGAAAGAATTTTTTTTTTTATTACATTATAATTTCATTCATTGCCTTTTTATAGGCAAAAGCAGACAGTCAATATTGATTTCAATTTCAGTGGCAGCTATCTTTGACAAAATAGTGGTGGGTCCCACCAATTCTATTTTATAGGTGTAAAAAGTTTAGAGAGATCATGATAGATATCCAATTATCTAATTAATTCACTATTCTCACAACACTCCTCCTTAGATGCCTATTATATAGAATATGCCTTATTAAAACCTTACTAAAAAAAATCTTGTGGAAAAAATCTTAATAAAGGAAAAAGAGTACATTATTTATGTAGAAATTTATGTCATAATGTTGCTTCATTAAAAATCTTGCCAGAAAAATCCAATCGGATAAAATCTAAGCTAAGGGAAAAAGAATACAGTGTAAAAATATCCCCCTCATAAAAACATATCTTTTATCAATAATCTCTTAGTTGGCACATGCCAATTTTATTCACTAACTTCTCAAATATTGTTGTAGGGAGTGCTTTTGTAAACAAATCTGTCAAATTATCAATAGATCGAATTTGATGAACATCCAAAACTCTTTGCTTCTGAAGCTCATGTGTGAAAAAGAATTTTGACGAAATGTGTTTATTTCTATCTCCTTTAAAGTATCATTCTTTAAGTTGTGTAATAAAAGCAATATTATCTTCATATAGTATTGTTGGTTCTTTTATTAAATGGAATATCACATATTTCTTAAATATGTTGAATCGTAGATCTTAACCATATGCATTCTCTACTAGCTTTGTGAATTGCTAATATTTCGTCATTATTATATGACATGACAATTAAAGTTTGCCTAGTAAAACATAAAGATATAGCAGTGCCACCATTTATATAGCACTGTTGGACTTTTTTTATCAAATAGAATATCACATGTTTCTTTAAAATATTGGATCATTGATCACAACCATATACATTTTCTACTAGTTTCGTGAATTGCTAATATTTCAATATAATTATATGACGTGACAATTAGAGTTTGCTTAGTAGAACACCAAAATATATTAGTGCTACCATATGTAAACAAGTAACCCGTTTGTGATCGAGCTTTATATGGATCAAACAAATATCCAATATCTGAATATCCAATTAATTCTGACTTCAAGTCTTGTGGATAAAATAAATATATATCTGATGTACCACATAAATAATGTAATACTTATTTTATACCATTCAAATGTCTTCGAATTGGTAAGGAACTATATTTTGCTAGCAAACTCACATTAAATGCTATATCAGGTCTTGCACAATTAGCAAAATACATTAATACTCCAATAGCACTAAGATATTATACTTCTGAACCAAGTGTTTCTTCACCATCTTCTCGAGGACGAAAAGAGTCTTTTTTCATATTTAAGTGTTTAACAATAATGGAAGAACCCATTGGATGAGATTTATCCATATTAAAACGTTTCAATATCTTTTCAACATAAATTGATTGATAAATAAAAATCTCACCAAATAAATGCTCGATCTGCAGGTAGAAATAAAATTTTGTTTGTCCCAAAATTTTCATTTTAAATTCATTTGTTAAATAATTTACTGTTTCTATCAACTCTTCAGGAGTTCCAATGATGTTTAAATCATCAATATAAACTATAATTATAACAAAACCAGAATTTATTTTCTTAATAAGGACACATGAACAAATTGAATTGTTAGAATATTTTTTCTTTAAAAGATATTCATTAAGGCGGTTATACTACATTTGTCCAGATTGTTTTAATCCATATAAGGATTTTCGTAGCTTAATTGAATACATTTTTTGAGATTTTGAGCCACATGCTTCAGGCATTTTCAATCCTTAAGGCGGTTATACTACATTTGTCCAGATTGTTTTAATCCATATAAGGATTTTTGTAGTTTAATTGAATACATTTTTTGATATTTCATTTTCAATCCTTTAAGGATTTTTATGTAAATGTCTTTATCAAGCGATCTATATAAATAAGTTGTAACGACATCCATAAATCGCATACGAAGTCCTTTTAAATTTATTAGACTAATTAAAAATCTAAATATAATTGCATCCATAATTGGGGAATAAGTTTATTCATAATTAATGCAAGGTTTTTGTGAGAACTCTTGTGCTACAATTCGTGTATTGTATCTAATAATTTTGTTTTTCACATTATGATTACATACAAAAATCCATTTATGGCCTATTGGCTTAATATTTTCAGGTATGAAAATAATGGGCCCAAAGACTTAGCGTTTATCTAATGAGTTTAATTCTACTTGGATTGCGTCTTTCCATTTAGGTCAATCATTTCGTTGTCGATATTTATTAACAGACTTAGGTTCAATGTCCTCAATTTCCCTTGCAATATCAATTGCTACTGCATATGCAAATATATTGTCGATAATAGTTTTATTTTGGTCCCATCTCCTACTTGAAGTAATATAGTTGATTGAGATCTCATTATTCTCATCATTTTCATATACTTGAATCTCTTCTGGGGTTATTTGCTCATCTATTTCTTCTAGTATAGGCTTTCCAGGAGCATCAATATATTTCAAATTGTCACTTTATTTATCTTGTTCCCTTTTCTTTTTGAAATTTTTATTCTTGAAACCGGGTGGCCTACCACGCTTCTGGCGTGTAATGGATTCATTTGCTATAATGTTAACATGTGTCTTACTGGGACATCAATTCTAATTGGAGCATTTTCTACTAGTATATAAGATTTAATAACTCTTTTGGGATCATAAAATACATCTGGCAATTGGTTTGTTATACTTTGCAAATGAATAATCCTTTAGACTTCGAATTCACATTGTTTTGTATAAGGATTAAGATGATTTAATGATGGTTCATACCAAATAATTTGTTTCTCTAATTACTTGTTATCTCTCCCCAATTTAGGAAACAGAGCCTCATTAAAATGACAATCATCGAATCTTGCAGTAAAAACATCTCTAGTTAATGGTTCAAGATATTTAATTATAGAGGGGGATTCATATCCAATGTATATTATCAATCTCCTTTGAGATCCTATTTTTGTGCAATATGAGGGGTTAATTAGGACATAAACAATACATTCAAAAATTCTCAAATGGAAAATATTGGGCTCCTTACTGGATACCAACTGTAAAGGTGAAAATTGATGATAACTAGTTGGCCTAATGCATATAAGTTGTTGCATGTAAAATTGCATATCTCCAAACAATAATTGGAAGGTTTGTTTTTATAAGCAATAGTTTGGCTATTAATTGGAGATGTTTAATAAACGATTCTATTATACCATTTTGAATATGAACATGAACTACAAGATGTTCTACAGTTATTTCAATTGACATGCAATAATCGTTAAATGCCCTATATGTAAATTCACCATCATTATCAAGACAAATTATCTTAATAGCATATTTTGGAAATTGTGCTCTTAATCGAATTAATTGAGCAAGTAATCTAGCAAATGCCAGATTACGAGTTGATAATAAATATATACATGTGATCCTTTTTTTTTTTACCAAATTTGCTTCTATATTTTTGCCTTTTTTTCAAGGATTCTTGATAGAGATCAGTAAAATGTTTGAGTGTATGACAGGTACATAACCAATATCCTTTCATATCACATCTATAGCATTGATTTTCTGAATTTTGCTTTGATCTATTATTCTCTTCACGATTCTTCCACTTCTGGTGGAAAAATGCATTATTATTTATAACTCCACGATTGCTTTTATTATGATTTCGACCATAACCTCGGCCACGTCCTCGACTATAAATATTTTTTCCATCCTCTTCTTCATCCATGCACAATATTATTATATATTATCTCATTCACTTCAAAAAATGGATCAAAACCAGTTGGACGAGTTTCATGGTTTTTCAATAGGAGCTCATTATTTTGCTTAGCAACAAAAAGACATTAAATTAATTCAGCTAAAACCTTTTTCTCGATATTGCTATTGCAGGAGTATATTCGAGACATGAAAAGTAGTAAATATCTTCTCTAACATATCATGGTTAATAATATTTTCTCTACATAATTTCAATTTAAAGCTAATTTTGAAAATTACAGAATTATATTCACTTACAGTTTTGAAATATTACAATTGTAAATGCATCCATCTATAAAGAGCTTTTGGAAGGATGACCGATTTATGATGGTCATATCTTTCTTTTAAATTTTTCCAAAGAACTAATGGATATTTAACTGTTAAATATTCAAATTTCAGTCCTTCATGAAGATGATGAAGAAAAATTATCGTCTTGGCGCAATTTTGTTGGGATTCCTGATTTTCTTCTGTGATTGTATTTCCAAGATCCATAGCTTCCAAATGTATTTTGGCATATAGTATCCATGACAAATAATTTCTTCCAGCGATGTCGAGTGCTACAAATTTGAGTTCTGTCAAATTCGACATTGTCTATATAAAATAAATAATATATTAATTAGAATCTATCTTATAAAGACTTATAGCTAATATGTCCAGTTCTTCAGGAACATAAAAATATAAATTCTTTAGTAGATTGAAATACTAAATTTCTGAATACTTAATTTTTCAGAAACTTAGAGTCATATTCTTCAGAAATTTATATATTAGTTATTTATTTAATTATTTCTTCATGAACTAAAACTAGGTTTTTAGGAACTAGATTTTATAATACAAGTTCTTCAAGAACTATATATAACAATAGTTCTTTAGGAACTAAAATCAATAAAAAAAATATTACATCAACAAAACAAAATATTCATAATATAAAATAAAGAGCTAAATAATCAAAAAATAATTATATGATATTATTATTTAAAAGTAAACACATGTTTAATTATATTTGAAGACTATTTTATAGATCAAAATAATCTTTTATCAGTGATTATAATCAACAAGAAATCGACATAATTAACATAAAAATAATCAAATTAACTTACCAAAATTATACCATGATCCAAAAATTAGTTGAATAAAATACCAATATTACCTTGAGATAATAACAAAATTTTTATACTACTAGAAAAGGTAAAATACATAAACATATATATATATATAT